>LYUA01002502.1:88037-98410 GCA_002093875.1 Calopteryx splendens
TGGTGTGAACTCACCCCCTGCCACACACCCCTGTGGTGGCTTGCAGGGTATTATTTAGATGCAGATGCCACTGAACACTTCTGAGAACGCATGCACGTAAACCCTCAAGCTCTGACCCTCACCCCACCTCTCGATGTGAAGTTGAATATTTCAATTATTAGCCTCTTGAAGTACTGATCAAAAGGGAAGAAAGAATTTTCATTCAAAACGACTGGGAAAATGTTCTTCTCCTTTCTTGAAGCCCGCATCCATGTCCCTGCTGCTCTCTCATCGCTTCCAGCGACCAACGTACTCTGGTGTCCGAGACAGCCACACACGGACTACTCGTCCCCACACACAAAACCAGTCCGCGGCGACCGCTTTATGCGGGGCGGAGGGGCACGGCAGGGTAGAAGATTAAGGGAATAGGTTGAGGTGGACGTGCTAATGGACAGGGGATGGAGTTGGGCCCCGGGATAGGACGGCGCTGCTAGCCTTCGGTAAATTTTCTCGCTCTTTCCGGAAGGGAGGGAAACGACTTGGAAATGATTTAATTTGTAGTGTGGTTAAAGGCTAGCCAGAAGAATTAAATCACAGGATGCGGTGACATTATAATAGAATTATTACGATGACGTTGAAATTATTATTTAGATGTTGGATACGTATGCATTGAGCACTTATGTCAACCAGTGTTTCCTCGGGAAAAATGCTACTATTTGTGCAACTTGCACTGATACCGAAAAATGGGAAAAGATATTTTCAGTCATTGGTCTAAGCCACGTATACACAGGACCAATTTTATTCAAATTTTACTACCAAAGAATAATAATATTCCGAGCTTTTATTTTTTATGGAAGTATTTCCAAAAAGATCCAGAGAGAAACTTTTTTTTGGACTATTTGGTGCCAGGGCCTTCATAACCTGTAAGATATCATATAATACACTTCCAGATTGATTTAGCGAGTCATTACTTCCCTGATGGCAAAAAATAGTTTCTGAACAAATTTCATACCTTAACCTGGACAGGAAAGGCCAATTTTATTTACGTAATGGTGCACTTGGAATGTAAGGATCACGTTTTCCTGAATTATAGATTACATACATAAATAGAAATTCATTTATAGCATCACCGATTTTAATGCAAATGAGAAAAAATTAGAAGAGATATAATTTAAAATCTTAAAAGGCAGGTGTTATGAGCGTCAAATGAAAATAGGGAAAAATGGATTTATAAACAGGTAACTGATATGAATGACCTTAGTTTTCGGTCGTCTCCCATTACACTATCATAAAAACTGACATAAATAACGACAATAAATAAGTTACAAATTTAAGTTGCCATTGTAAGTATGTTAATGTTATAATTATAGTTTATTAAAGTAATCTCTATCCTACGAAGTTACTAAGACTATACTAAGACCTTCGCCTCTCTACTACATTAACACATGCTCATTATTCCAAATACATTTATAGTTTTCTAGGATTTAATTTCTAGTCTTTGAAACTATTTTATGCATGCATAAGAACCATTTATCTGACTCACGCCATGCATTTTGCATGAAACACATTATGGTAATGTTAATTATTACGCTAAAATAAAGCTTACATAAATATTTTACTGAATGTTATGAAGTAACATTAGGCAGCCTTAAACGATAACCTGTGGCTAAAAGCTTTAAATTACGTATGGACTACGCACAGTAACCTGTGATGAGATATATTTAAGAAATGGTAATATTATAGTTTCTGTGCATGCAATAATGAAAATCTATTCCATTCTTAAAAAAACGTCATCCATGCTTTCTACAGAAAATTGCTAAGACTGTACACTTCTGAAGCTTTTGGGTTTAAAACAGTACACACAATTACCTTCGATAAATACTGTCATGTTCGGTTTCGCCAAGGAAATACGGGTTTTGCGAGGGATGAAGGGAGAAAATCTGCGAATAAAACCCTGAATTACCACACGTAAAATAAAAACTTCGTCGATAAATTTACTAACGAGAATAGCTCTATACATAATATATGAAGTAAAAAAACAAAAACTTTAAAAGCGGCTCTTTTTATTACTCAGATTATTATTTATTAGAAGAACAACAGCAGATTTTAAGGTGCTATGCTCCTCCTCAGCAAAAATAATCCATACATTATCCTTGAATTAACTTAGGGGTTCGTTATACACTCGTGCATTAACCTCAGGAAATGTGGAAGATACTTCATCCGAATGAGATAAAATGGTAAAAGGTTTTTTCCCATAATACTTGCAACACTGCCATCTTGAGGCTTCCTATTTAATAATGTATCCAGGCTTCCAGATGTTTAAGACTACACATCATACAATTGGGAAATAAGTGTTATATATATATAGATCCGTCTCTTTCTTGATAATATAATACCCAGTCAAAAGTTATCTGTTGCACACGTTATATAACATTTATTTTGTTTTGTTTACCCTCAGCTTTAATCTGGCTTGTTTAAAAATATGTCTAAAATAATTAAATCATAATGCATATAATTGTTTACATAGTCCAAGCTTGAACCATCACACTTCAAAGTAACAACTTATTCAAACGCAGTCAACTGGTCTGGCGTTTCTTTCGTATCATTGCATATCACAAATTATTAATCATTATTTCACAAATCGTTCATATCCATTAAAAAGAACGAGAGACAAATTAGAACCTCGACATATTTTAGAAAATATCATGTAACTGTCACTAAAAATGAAATCAATTTTTATATAATGCACACACGATCATGAAAAAAATTTGAACCATTTAGGTGATCTTCGAATTTCTGTTAGAAGTTTATGAATATTGAAGTTCCTGTATCAATCTAAGTAGGCGGAAGAAGAAAATTGGTTTAAAACGATCACAAAAGGTCGTTCAAATAATTAACCGTATATAACTACTACGAACGAATAACGCTCTGTAAATCTACTAATTATAGTAATAAAGGGAAAAATAATACCAATTGAAAACGAGAATGAACAGAATAAAGAAAAAAAAGGACGATTATAGCAAGGCATTATTCACACGCGATGAAAAGGAAAATCAAAGTAATAGCTATAAAAATGATGTTCTAAAGTTTCTTTCGGTAATTACGCATAGGAAATTCTTTTCCTCTTCCTTTTCGACAAATGTAAAAACAGTGGATCCCTTCAAGGAAGAGTTTGGCACACTGATTGGATTCACTCTTTTAGACAAATATGGGAGTGATATAAACGAAAAGAGCAATTTTTTATTGAAAATAAAAATAACACCAGAGAATAAGGGCGATAATGTTTAAAGAAAAGAGTTAAGGGCTGCAGTCGGCCAGTTTTAAGATTGAAATACCGATGTAAAGTTGTAATTGATGAATACCAATTTCCTTTCATAAGCACTAATATTTCCACCAACACAAATAAATAATTAAAAAATGGTTATTCTCGGAAAATATCACCATAATTAAAGGTAATACAGCAAAACCTTAGAATGTTAACTATTTACCCATTAAGGCTTGTAATAAATTTAGAAAGTGCAGAGAAATTTATAAACACTGGTTACGCAAGTAAGAGACGGCTGGCCAGAATTGCAAGAAGCGGATCTTAGAGAGGAATCTGTACACCTGAAATGCGAACCTCACATCGATTTCCATGGAAAGAAAATGTTTCCTTGTAGAACCTGCTACGCCTGGAATACATCAATATTCAATCACCTCAACCCCCGGTTATTTTTCTTCAAGTTCCCTTCTGAAACCAGAATGGTGGTTTCTCATTGGAAAAAATTATTTAAATAGGATTTTTGATTACTTTAACCACTAATTTATATCTGATTTTCATTAAATTCGTCCGGATTCCGATTTGACGAAAGTAGTACCCCAAGCCCTCCACACTTCAATGAAATCACCACTCCTCCATCCAGATCTTGATATAAAATTATGAGGTTCTCGGCCCCAATCTCTATTAAAAGGATTAACTCAGGTTTTAATTCGATAACACAATTATAAAAGCCCTGAGATATAGAAATTAACTCCTAACCGATCGATTTTTATCCAATTGAATAAAAGTCTGATTCAATTTTTAAGAAGAATAAAAAAAACCATTCCTTTTTCGTGAAATATAAAAATATAATATTTTTTAGAGAAATTTTACCCGAACCTGCGATAAATCCTTTATAGAACCCCTTAAACCCACCAACAATCTAGCAGTTACGGAACGAAATGCCCTAAAAAACCTACGTTCTGACCGGAGTATAATAATAACAGCAGCAGACAAAGAGTTCATCAGCATTGGTCTTGAACATTGAAAACTTCTTAAGTGAAGGCCATCATCAGCTTAATGGCACTTCTCCCAAAAAAAACCCTAAAAGAAGATTCAAATTCAGGTTACCAAAAGAAATTACATGCTTTTCTGTGCCAATTCGGACCGGATGAAGGCCTCTCCCCAATTGACGTATTCATTCATTCGTCACCGTACTTCAGGATGCCCCACTTCTACATTCTGCCAAAACTACACAAAGAGAATTACCCAGGACGACCAATTATTTCAAGTTACCATTCTATCACCGATCATCCGCTTTCATAGCTACTTTTCCATTCCTTATCCTCCTACATGCAAGACTGCTACGGTTTTCATAACCGTTTAACTTCAATCCCAATTCCCCGAAACAAAAACCTTCCCCCACTGACGCCACTTCACCTTACACGTTCACGCACCCGACGAAGTCCGTCCGAATTGTCCGTCCTACACCACTACCTCTCCCGGCGACCCACACCACATCTTCTTTACACAGTTTCTACTTGATATTGAAAAACTTGTAGTGAAACATTTTTACTTCAACAACAACTCCTATCTTAAAACCAAAGATAAGGATGGCACTCGATGGCGCCAGGACATGCTAATTTTTCATGGGCCACCTTGAAAACCCTCTCCATTTGGCCAAACCCTGATGCCACCCTCATGCACCCGATACATAGACGGTATCTATCTATATTGATCTCATAGTCATGATTATCTTAATTCTTTTGTCCAAATCTTAACACTTATTTCTCCGTTAAATTCACCACTTCCATTTCCGACTTCGCTGCCACTTCCCTTGTCGTTGGTATTTGGCTTTAAAACGTATCCCTCACTTCCGTACACATAAAACCAACAAATCACCAACAATGTCCACACCAAAAAAGTTGCCAACCCATCCACAATAAAAGCTCGATTACCAACTCTCTCTCAATCAGAGGGCATCGTATCTGTAATGATGGCCCTTCCCTTAAACTCGCGCCTGAAAAATATACTCTACCTTACACGTACGCTGGTACCTGGATAAAATGTTTTTTAATCTTACCTCATACTGCCGGCTATACTCCACGCCCATAGGAACCAACACCGGACATACGCAACCTCGGCTCTACCTACTTCTCAGGATCACACAAAATAAAATACATATATGCCTAAAAACTATTACAGATTTAAAAAATAGTGACACTACCTCCCGTCGGTACCCCCAATGCACCTCTGTGTCTTTCAAATGGCCTGCAACCCCTAACAAAATTTAAAAAAAAAAAATAAAAATAAAACCTCTCATCCTTTCCGCCACCCCCTGCCCGACTCATCTCACCTTTACTTTACTTTACTTGTTTATTTCGCTCCCACACCAATTGCTTGTAAAATATGTCAACTACATTATCACGTGAAACCATTTTCCCTCCTACATAGGAGAATGCACCTCAACACCTCTCACCCTACACATCACCAATTTTCAACAAATTCCGCTTTCCTCTCCACTCTTCGTATCCCTACACATATCGTCATCCATGACAGAAATTTCGAAAAGTGTTGCTCTCTTTCTATTCTAGAATCCTTCCCTGAACCCCAAGCGCATCGATACGCAAATAAGAAAAGACACGCTGGATCCAAAATAGCAATCCTGAAAATGTGGGACTTTAGTGGAATCCCTGACATCACATCAGGAAATGCAAGCCAAAATGTGCTTCTTTGATCTATCAAAGTCATCGTAGTATCATCAAGTGTTCATAACGGATTAAGATATGTAATGGGGAGATAGAATAACATACGTTTTCTGGTGCATACCATAATGAAGAAGGGTCATTTCAAAACCCATTCTTAAAGAATAAATGATATTTAAAAAGTTTTCTATTTCCAACTTAAATGTGGTGTAAAAGAGAGAGCATATTTCTTATGTTGAACTCATTTTATTTTGAAATAGTAGATAATGAAGAATGGAAGTAAATTAGTGCATAAATAATTAGAGTAACTTAATTATAATTTTTCAGATGCTATAACTTACCTCCCTTTAATAATAGAAGGGAGATTATTTCGCACTATTCACAGTCCATGTGCATTGTGGTCTTGAAGTTCAGATTAAAAGAATAGTGACTTCAAGTAGACAGTGATATATTTAGTATGCTGAGAGATTGAGAGGATGTCAAATGAGTGTATCATTAATAGGGAATATGTTTACATGCTTGCCACAGATTGAGGTTATAAAACTTTTTTTAAGTTTAAGTAAGACTAAGTTTTTTTAAAGACGTATCTATTAGCTCGACACTTGGTGTGAGAAGGAACGACATAACGGTAAACGAAGATTAAATTAGATACATTTATGCTATGGAAAATGAAGAATTTTACCATACTTTTTTATCGGATTATATTTTTTTCCTGTTAGTAGATTTTGGACTCTAAAGATTTATGTCTTGACTTATGCTTTTTTGGGACGTTATCCCACGAATATCATATCTCTTACATTTCTCCCTGTATTTCATCCATGACCGAAAACTTCCTAATTACCGGACGCGATCTTACTACAGCCTGCTTCGTGGCTTTTGAAAATGTTACAAAATTTGATACCTTTTCCTCACTGCCCTGTTGCCAAACATTTATATACATCTACTGTAATTTTCTCCGCCTTAACTCTTATGTGGAACTTTTCTTTTCTTAACTCTCATGAAGGAAGCTATTCATCTCCTTGAAGTTAAAGAAGGCCCAACCATTGGCCTGATAAAAACATCTTCTGGCACCTTCATTGGATGCAATCGCATTTGGTTCATTTTTTACCAATTTTGAAGAATTGTTGTTAAATATGAGTTTAAAATATATTTTTCGTTCACAATTATAACTAGATTATATTCCGTGTTAATATGTTGTAAAAAGAAAATGAAAACCAATTCTTGTGGTGAATACTCTATATCTCCCATACTTTTGGACTGAATTCATTGATTTTTTCTTTTAACCCCTAATGATTTACATTTTTCCTTCAACTATTTCTCTCTTATGCTTTTTATTCGTTATGCTGCCAATAGAAAACTTTAATGGATATGTTTGTTGTAATATATCACAGATGAATCTTGCAGTATAAACTGATTTTGATGGGATGTATTACCCAACATGCTAAGGTCCATGAAACGCCAAGAGGGTGGGCTGAGTCTGCATAGACGCTTATTCAACCAACTAACCCACCCTGTCTCCTATTGCTTCGACGAAGCCCCCGCACTCCCCAGATTCATTTTATTTCTCATCCCTCCTCAGTCCTCACCTCCCCGTCTCTCCATCGTCATACTGGGACCCCACGCTTTTAATTAGAGTGATGGGAATGGGAGACCAGACGTGAGGCTTCAACCTTTCAAACATAGCATTTGCTCTCCTCTCTTAACCTATTCCCGTGGAAACACACAAACAAGGCCACGGTAGCATCTTGATACCCTCGGCGAAAGATTGCGATGCGAACTCCACGTCCTGAAATCTACTCCCACAACCAACCCATTAGACCCGACCTGCTCTTTTCCAGCTAAGTCCATTCCCCAATTTTCCTTCCGGGTTTCTCCTCTTCTATATGAACCAATCCCTCCATTCCCTCCGCATCCCGACTTTAGCGGTGAATGCTCAGGAGATAAAAACACGGATGCGGTGAGGATTGACGATTAAGTTTTAAGGTAAGAACTGTTCAGATTGCAATTCATACCACACTCAGCTTATTGGCTAAATACACATATCAATTAATTAATGTCAAACATGGGTTGGAGGGAGATGCTGTCGCAAGGAAGAGGAAACGAAAGGATTCTTGCAGGATTGAAAGAGGGAATAGATACGTGAGGGTGAAGGTGAGTTGACTTGAATCCTCCATCGGATGCTGTTGCCACTGACACCGCAGTACGAGAAATGAGGTAGCTTTGTCATTGGGAACAAGTAAAGTGAGGTTCGATCATCCGCAAATTGTGTCACAAAATACGTTTTACATCGGTCGGAGGTATCCATCATATTTCGAGGAATGAATGAAATTGAGGAAGCTAATAAAGTCTGACAATATCTTTAAAGTAAAACAATGTTACACATGTGGGATGTCACGCAGGACAGGCTCATTAAGAATTAACATGTTAATCGGAAAATCTGCCCTCAGCTAGAACTCCCCTGGATAGGTCTGGTGAATCTTTAATCTACAAACTAAAGGGAATGGTTTGATTAAAGGTGAGCCTTCATCGCACAGAAACGTCATCCTTAGGAATATAGAATATGATTTCCATATAACTAACAAAAATATCGTATTTTAACGGTCAAAATTAACTACTTGTATAGAAAGCAATAAAATGCATTCAGTCAGTGGTTTAATTCCTTGGTGAATAACGATTTTATATTTTTCATCAAGAGATATAATTCAATATTTATTTTCGTTGAAATCAAATTAATGGCTGATTTAATTCGGATTTCAAGAGCTGGAAAATTTCAAAGGTTTTTAATATTTTGTCTTTTTACAGACATAAAATGAATTTTACAATATGTAGGAGAAAATAATTGATATTAATATGACGAAAATCCAGCTCTGAGTGTTGATTACCTACAATTTAGTTTTTATGTGTGTAAAACAATTAGAGTATGTATATAATATGTGACTTTAGGTTCCTAGGGAAATTTAAATATTATACGTGGCCATACCAATTGCCCCACAAATTCATTTCTCAAAATAGCTAGGCAATTTATTTTTGGAATAAATTACCTGTTACATTTTTCATCACATTTAGGGGTATAATGTTCCTTTTTGTCATTCCACTTCTTTCAGCGATACGTATTATATAATTGTGATTTTATATATTTGAATATAACTTATTTAATAAGGTAGCTGGATTGAGTAATATAAAAGTTTTTCCAATCATGATCCTCCATTCCATTTACAAAATGACCAGGAAGCTATTTTTTGGAACAAAATATATCGCAAAAAAAGAAAATACCTCACTCCAGAAGATCTAGACACATTTCAAGGGCTTTATTGATTTCCATAAATTCTATAACTGATCGAGAGTTTAGGTTCCAATATAAACAAAATTTGAACAAATAAAATTATTTCTGCATATAAGGGTGACTACTAATTGTTCGGCTTACTTATTAGAAAACCCACATGGAATGACACCGTCTTTATGTTAATCTAAAGGACAGAATTTGGAGGTAATTATACTTCAGCTATGAATCAGTATTTTCACCTAGGGATAATAAGCCGTTTCAGTTCGAGGACTGAGGGGTTTCTGTGTGAACTAATATTAACCAGCAATGACCGATTACGGTTTGCTCTTTGTAAGTAAAAGTGTGCATCACTCATTGATATGTATTTCACAGGAAATTTGTGACCGTTTCAAAAGGTATTCTAATGAGGTGTGTGGTGAGGGTGAAAGCATGAAAAGAATTGCTTGAAGTGAAAGGGCGTAAGGTTCATTTTACGGAGGCCGTAGGTGCTCCACTTTCCACAAAACATATTGACGGTGCAAAAAGAATTGTCATTCTGACGGATTGAAGATAGCTGTTTCCCTTTGTTAAACGGAAATGAGTTTTTCCAGAGGAATGTAAACGTTGTATTGCGCATTATGGATTAAGTTCCACCAGGGTACGGTTTTGCATTGGAACGCCCTTTTCAAAAGACGATTTAAAACCCAATTCAGCCATAGCATTAACTGAATTGGAAGAAAACAAAAAAACATGACAGTGGAGTCTATCATATTTCAACAAAGATTAATTACCAAAACATCGTCGATACTTATTGAATGATGTGTGATGTTGCCAAAATTAAATAAGGGAAAGCGATAGATGTGTACGGCACACATATATGCCTACAGAATATAGAGACATATTTTGCAAAACCTCGACACACAAACGTTGCAATTTCTGGTGTGTGGTTACGTAATTTTAATGATTTATTTCCTCGTGAAAAATTAAAAAAATCAATAATATTTCCATTATTTCCTCTCAAAAATAAATTTTATTCGTCCCAGAATCCTCATTTTCAATTACAACCAACGGTATGGGCTGGAATTAGAAGGCGATGCTCAATCTATAAACTACATACGGCAACGGTATATATATATATATATATATATGTATACCGTTATATAATTATATAAACATATATATATATATA
>LYUA01002503.1:112522-123187 GCA_002093875.1 Calopteryx splendens
TCAGTTTGGTAGGTGAGGGTGGAGTTCACCCAGTACTAAGCCAAACGGCATTTGAAATTCTCACATAAGGGAAGGGTGTCCAGTTCCTTTGCTTGTACCGCCTGTGATTTCCTAAGATGACCTGGTACCCGGAAAATGATACACAGCTTGGGAAAAGGCTAAGCTGAGGGTTCCAAGAGGCATCACCCGAAATGGAATCATGGCCCACCGGCCAGTAACCCAGCGCTCTAACCACTGGACTACCAAGCCCCCTCAAACCATGTAGCTATTCAAACTATGTTTTATAGAGTTCAAAATGGGCACGAGAGAACGTATGCCTCGAGTTCGTGTGTGTACGTCAACAAGACAAATCCGAAGTTAATGCCAATCTTCCACGTTTAATTCAGTTAATGAAATTTCTCGTGATGCATCCTGAGAGGGAATGAAGTATTTAAACATCGATAACATAAATGAAATAGTCAAAGCTTTCATGCCAATGTTTCTCATGCAGATTCTCACACCTAGCGTTAAAAAGCAAAGTCATGACACCCAACTTATATTTGACCAAAGTTGATAAAAATACAAAATGATGAAATAATCCCAAATTTTTAATTTTTGTACAAAAGCGATCCCCCAAGCACTTCAAAGTTTCCTCCATTCTCGTTTTGAATAGCTCGCTGATCATGCCAAGCGGTAATGGTCGCCCTGCGAACTCTAAAAGGAATTGAAGCGATAAGACAAAAACAATACAGAAGAGAATATTTTTTTTCATTTAATGACTCTGTAAAGGACGCGAAGGAAGGTTCATCCCCCCTTGGTTTAAAGGAGTGGGGCACATTGGCAGTCTTTTTTTCTGAAAGGGACTTTTTTTTGGGCTTTGACTGAAATTGCTTCTCTGAAGATCGATGCGTTCACTCCGCCTGCCCTCGCGAAAATGCCTCAGAATCGAATTTCATTTCTCCTACTCTGACAATTTTCCTGAATACATGCAAAGTTATAAGCTGTCATAAATCATTCAATATTAATACACACTGGAAAATAAAGAAATAGGTTGGGCTACTGGTCAGAGCAAGTACTGGAGCACTTAACACCATCGAATTGCTTGCATGAAATAACGTGCGAGGCATTCTCCTGAATTTTCTTATAAATTCTACATCTCATACATTCATGATGCAGTCCATGCACGTTTTTAATCAAGCTCTTTGGGAGGTGTGCAGTGAATTTGAACAATTGGAAAATAAGTTTTATTGCATCCTAAAAAAGGTGTTTTCATCCTTTCCGGCATTATTTCCGTATATTTAGGGAGAGTGATTTTTACTTGCCCTTTCCAAGTAATCTTTCATCTATATTATGAAGTAACAATTTAATGAGAACGGTGATCTAGAGAAATATTAAGAAAAAATGCATATAACCCTCCATACTAATTCCTGAAATGCATACTAGTCGTTACATGCAGACTAGTGTTTATGAGTTGAAAAATAATTGAAGCATAATGATGAAAAAAATAATCTTACTCAGTACTCCGGAATGGCCACTAGGCGTATCAAAATTCCCTTAAATTAAGGTTATAAAGCTAGGATATGACGTACTAGCAAAGGTTTCCGAGAATTTGAATATTCTGCTCAAGCCAGTGGCAGTTCGACTTTCTGCTACTAAATTCCACTTGGTTTGTTTTTCAACTGCCAGCCTGTCAAGAGTGCACGAATTCATGAGTGCACGTGTTTCGTAGTTAATTTTTGATGCTCACATTTTACAAACAAATTTTATTTCCACACTTAAATTTTTGAAGTGCATTGCAACATGCCTTAGAATCATTGTAATTATTCAGTAATATTGACTTGATTTGGAATTTAACTTATGAGCCCGATGTCCCTCAGGATTAGCTTGCAAAACCTTACCTGCTGGTGCACAGGTGTCCCATAAACACAGACCTACCTTGTTTTATCCGAGTTTTTCGGAAATTGGCTCGTCAATTTCTCCACGTAGGATATGTTATTTTGCAAATACGGGCTGAATCATTGCATCTCTAACCCTAATAAGCCAAAATCTCGCTGAGCGCCGTCCCAACACGCACAAATTGTGGAGCTTTTACCAAAAACGTGTCTATGAAGTGCACCTACTTTTTAAGAGCTGGGTTTATTTAAGGAAAAAACGGCGAAAACTTGGGATAGTTGCCTGTTGGCCGGGATTCATTGCGCGGAGGATTTGTTTTATAATAAAAGGCGTGAAAAAAATGAGAATTAGAGAAGATAGAATTGCATAAATTGCGAATAAGTTTTAAGTTGTTAATTTAAGAATATTTTACTGGTTTTTACGGGAAACATATCCTTGTATAAATTTCTAAACGGTTTTAAAATGTTCCTAATTTTTGACAGATAATTGAAACAGTTTTTAGAGTACGTATCAGCATTTGCAAGCAGCAAAATCAAAAAAATGTTAGTTATGTGATAGAATTACTAATACTAATATATTGCTCCTCCATACAAAGGCGTTTTGGAATATCTCAAGCAGTTAAAACTAATTCCAAACAAAATATGCTGAAGTTAATGAATTTCAGTTTATCAATATATAGCGTTCGAGAAAATGCCCAAAAATATTGATATATTTTGAGAAAAATAAAAAAATCCATTTATCAGTACACGGATTCTTTATTCTTAGAACATATATTTTAAAATATCCAAATGCACGCCAAATAATATTATTATATCCATTATGGCCACATTGAGGTAGCGAGAAATGTTATAGCTATTTAAATATTGCTGATGAATAGAGGTTTCGCCAATGATTACAGTATTAAGAGTTTTATTCTAGGTATCGAAAAACTACACAATGAAAATTAATCAGAATTTTCAAAAACTGAAGGCGTGAACCGGGTAGGAAAGAATTCATTGTAACAAGCAAACAATTTTAATCAATGTTCCTCAACACTTATCAAAAGAGGTTATTTAAAAATTCTATGCATGAGAGTATTTTAACACATATTCTTTCACTAAGCCTTATCCTATGCGAGGTCGGAATTTTATTTCTCCAATTTTTCCGCCACTTCTCTCTTCTAAGGGCTTCCTATCTCAAATAACTATTTATAACTCTCATTTAACTATTTTTACGCCAAGGAAATTAGATGCGGCGAGAGGTTTCCTGCAGAGGTTTTAATAATAATATTTTATAGAGGTTTTTATCCGAATAAAAAAGGTCAGGTCATTTATGACTACAGAGTACAAAATGGAGAGTGGAAATTAAGAATAGAGAGAGAATTTATGTCCAAAAATAGCAAGAGAAAACGCGAAGGGCCGCGCAATGTCCAATCCAAAGGATAGTGCAATGTATGTAGTCTTGATGTGGCCGGGTGAAGGTGGTGGGGTGAAGTCAAGGTTGCGAGTTTGCCAAACCAGAGGCCACAGGTCATTTGGACCTCACGGACCGCTAAAATCACGGGTTCCCTCATAAAACTCACTTGAAAGTTCTTTCCCGGTTCACCAGTGGTCTGCGGACCACCGGTTGGCGACCACTGCGTTAGACTTATGGATCAGGTATCCTCCGTAGTTCTTGGCCCAAAGCGATCAAACCACCGTGAAGACACCACAATGGCAATGTTGTAATTATAACTCGGTTAGATGCTAATTCATGAACCCGAATCCGTACGGAACACATAACGGAAGGAGGAAGCAAAGAAATGGATGAAACGAAGGAGAAAAAAACGCTCAACGGAGAACTTTGACAAACAAAGTCTCAAACTAAATAAAAGGAGAAACACATTGAAGTTATTAATTCTAGTTGGGTAAGGTTTATAAATTATTTCTTAATATCGAAGGAATAATAAAAATGAAATTCCTAGGAAGGTACTTTAGAATATTTGAAAAATATGTCTATTAATACAGGCACACACTGTTAGAAATTGATACAAATGCTGAATAACTTTAGATGTTTGCGAAACATTTCAAAGTTCGAGCAAGTGTTGAATGTGAACAAATAAATACATCACTGATACTGGATTTATATAATTTCATCCAAAAATCATGAGTTTACTTTGGTACATACACACACAATGGGTTCATAATTCCATTGATAACTAAATAGGCTGCAATACAAAGAATAAGATTGACATTGGGTGAACATTTAAGTATGTAAAACACAATCACTATATATCCCACTTATCTTCACCTTTTTTCTACAAAAAAAGCTATATCAACTACGGCATAATTTGTCAATGGGTTCGTCCAGACCGATTTTTAATTTTTTATATGAGCTATCTTTTATCTAAGCAATCGCTGTTTCTTAACAAATTCTGCAAACTGTTAATTCTATAAGAAATAACAAAATAAATACAGAACCCAATGCGTGGAAAGTAAGTCGACATGACCACGGCAGAATTTCAATTCTTTAGCAGCAGGTAGGGAGGAGATAAACCCACTAAACCAAACTCAGGAACTTTAAAGGACCCGAGGGTCTGGTATGGACTGGAAAACGTGGAATCGGAAACATAATCACGATAGACGTGAGACACCTCGTGCCAACAGACCCCTCCCGGCCGAAGGCCTCTAAACCCCTTTTCCCCGCCGTCCACTCACCTCCCTTGGCGCCTCCCCAGCGCACCACTCCGGTGTTCCCGATGGATATGTTCATCATGTAGTCCACGTCGTCCGCCGTCAGGTTGAGCGCTAAAAAGTCGGCTAGGACGGAGGCGTTGAGGTGGCCCGTCGCGTTCAGGCCCCGACCCCTCGGCCCCGAGGGTTCCCCGGCCCTCCGATCGCTGCTCCCGCCTCGGGAATTCCACGGGAGTGACGTCGACGCGCTCGCCGCCGCCATTCGTCGCCGCCGCCTCCTCTTCCTTTGTCGCCTCCGCTGCTTCCCATCCCGGGACGGGGCGCACGTCGGGGGTGAGGAGACCACCGGGGAGGGCGGCGGATCCCCGGGCGGCAGCCACCCCACACGGCTCCACCAGTCGGGCAGGGACGCGGGGGCGTTGGCGTGGGTGGAGGGGAAGAGGGCGGGGACGTATTCGGCGGCGGACATGGTCCCTTTGGGGGTGAGGACGAACCTAGTTTTGTGGGAGGGGGGGGGAGGAAGAGAAGAAGGATGGGAAGAGATTAATCGACTGTGAGGAGGGAAACACCCATGAAAGGTCAGTTTTTTGCCCGAGCCCCCTGGCAAGATGGATTGTTAGTTAACAGTGTATCGAAAGGGAGGTCTCCAGAGTGTCGCGAGCGGGAACGCCTAGTTGGGTGCCTTCGTGTTTTTTTAACGGTCCCGTATTTCCGGGGGCGCGGCTCATAGAGAGAAGTTGGTGATTTATTGGGATTTGGGTGACGAAAATTTCGTTTTTTTTGGTTACCGTCGTCCAAACTCAATCGCAGTGTCGGCGTAAAGGGTGAACGACCCTGAAAAGGGATAAAAACGTGTCCCCATCTTATTTTTTGAGTCACCAGTTTAGGCCAACTATAAATAACGGATTTAAAATTCCAAACGCGTTTATAAAAGAATATATTTAAACCTTTCTAAAATTTTATTTTTCTCATGATTTCGATTCAGCCGGCAACGAGAATGATAAAAAAAAAACGAAAATTCAATGATCAAAGTCCGGTTTCTAATGGGGAGTCTTCGAATTGTTTAAACATTACCTGAACTAGTCTGAAACTCTTAAGTTGAAATGAATCATCCGTCAAGATATAGCATTTACTTAAGACGGGAGTAAATAGGATTTTATGCATGGAGATATAGAACAGTGCTGCAGAACGCTAATGCTTGAAAAATGAAATATATTACCAAAGTTCTGAATTTATTTATAGACTCAAGTTTCAGCGAAAGCAATGAAGATGTCGTCTCAGATTGCGTAAAGGAAACTCATCAGCAAACATAAAGTCCTGAATATTTGATTAATTAAAAAAAGGTTTTACGCAAAACTAAATGCCATGCCACGAAGTGTCATAGTAACAATGATACCTAGTCAGTAATCATCAATGGTTTGAATGGAAATGGAATTTTTCTGCTACTGGTAATTATTCCATTGCTCTCTATCTCTCTCAGTCTAACTTTAAACTTCAGTTTAGAAACCACTGAGATTGTTGAAAAACATTATGATAAACTAAAGAACCGACCGCCACGAATTAATAATGATGCGCTCGTTATCATCGTTTCGTTTTGCAAGCTCCACTGCAGCGACCACGCGCTCCTAGCTCGGACATCATGCCCTGACACGTTCGCTCACGCATTCGGCATTGCGTGCACATCCGCAAAAGACTCGGAAATATAGGAGGACATCAAAGGGCTTACCGCCATCCACCTCGCGGGATCTGCGGCTGTGTGGAAACTACCTACCTATTCGTTGAGGCGGGGATTTCTTCGCCATTTTGTCGGCGGAAGATGAGGGAATGGAACGACGCGATGGGAGGTTTAGTGGCGCACTCGTGTTTCAGAGGAGGGGGAATTCCAGGGCCGCCCCACTCAACCATCCCCTCCCCCCATCTCAACGAGGACGGGGAGCGGTGTGGGGACTTGCACACACTCGTACAAGCACGCGAGGCTGCGAAATTAATCGGCGCAATGCTAGTACAAATCCTCTCGACGCTGAAGTGGGACTCCGATGACCCAGAATGCCGCACCGTGACTATTACACTGCTAAACAACTAGGAAGTTCCAGCGCGATGAAAGGGGATCGAACGGTAGGGAGGAGAGGTATGGTTAAAGGATAAAGAGCTGGCGCTTTTTGAGTTCGTCTATTTGCATTCGCTAAATCTGTATTCAAGTTTCCTCTTTAAATGTTCCCTGAAAATCCTTCACTCTCAATTCAAACCCTCTTCTTTCTTGCATTTCCGTGATTGTTTTCCTCCCCTCTTCACTCTCATTCCCCTCACGGAGTGAAAATTGGGAGACTATGTCTAATTTCGGGAATTTCAAATGTTCTTGTGTTTCATAAGAGTGCATGTGAATTGCATGTATAATCTCAACATGGAATTAGGCATCCACAAAAGTGAAAAATTGTGTATTACATCACTGAAATTGTAGTTGTGATCATAGATTTAGATTTAAAAATCCCAGCGGAAACTGTGTATGTATGCTGTTTTTACACCATAGCAGTATGTAGTTTTTACACCGTATCCATCTCATTCTTCATCATACATCGATGATTCGGTGTAAATCGGTAGCTCAAAGTATAAATTTCTTGGCCAACTTTACGGCATTGCCAAGGTACGGTAAGTCTCCAGTGTCAAGTGCTCTTTCATTATAGAAATTTACCTAGTCTCCCCGGCGCCTTGCCAGTCGCCTCTAGGACATGATTCCCTAGTATATTCAAAGTTTTACTTGTAGCGGTCGGGGGAAAGGCCTTCGCGATCGGTTTTTCGATGTCTCCTGTCGGTCTTCCCTTGTTCCGGAGGTCCCTTTCTGAGCCAGTGGGTTTACGCCGCAATTGGTATTTTTTTTAAGGCGAGACGGATTTACCATCCAAAGCGTCCATTCTGAAAGCATCTTCATTCGCAGGCGTTCGACTCCCTTCTATTGAACTGCGACCGATCGAGCAGGATCGGGACCATCCCATTTCTTTCGACGAATTTAAGTTACTGAGTCGATCGAATGAGTATCGGGACCGACAGTTGGCGGAAAAGATTAAAAATTCCCGTTGAAAGTAATAAACTTCAATCCCGACACGGGATGCGTGCTCATCTAATCATGGAAAACCGTATACAAAAATAAAAAAAAGTTGAAGAAATTGAGAGAGAACAGGAGTAGATCAATTGAGGGATACTAGACCCAAATTGGAGGGTGTGAAGTCGATAAATCAGTGATATAAAAACATTGAGCCTATTGATGGCTAAATATACTCATAATAATGACTATTTTCCTGATTCTATTTCCCTATTATATGTTATCACTTAACTATGATGCATCCATTACGCCAAGGGATTTTTCCATTGTGCTCTAAGACAAGGAGAGAAAGATGAAGATTAGTACGGTTTGATTTACCTCCTTTGGATATGTTATAAATGAAAATATCTCTTTGGGACTCAAATTTTCTGTTTCTATGGTAGAGTTTTTTCAATTTAAATTTTAAATTAACTTAAATTTTTTAAGTAAAATACGTAATTTTATGTTTAGGATTCAATGAACTTAAAAAATATTTCTTTAGATTGAAAATCCGTCATTTTATGGAAAATACTCTTCTAGTTTCACGACAGTTGACTTTTTTGTTCTAGATATTAATTAAGAGTGTTTGGATGACGCAGGACTTTTAGGTACTGCGTCAGATGAATTCCTTATGCCTATTTTGCTGCCTACGCAGGGTTTCCGAAAGTTATCCTTATTAAATTAATGGATCCATGATCGAAACTGTGTTTAATTTATATTTCAGTTTTATTGGGTTATTGGGTTTGGAGCAGATGTTTGGGCACTTTTGAGGACACATGGAGGACGGGCTTAGTAAAGGAGGAAATTTCGTCGTGACCTATGAAGTAATTCTTTATCTATCTGCATAGGCAAGAAACACTTAAGTTAGGAAGGTAATAGGGAATGAATCCGAGAGGTAACCTGGAGTCCGTATTTATTTAGTCTTTATGAGAGGCTCCTAGCGATTTGAACTTCAACGTTCTACCAGTTGGATAGCACAACCACTGAAGTCATATTATGTCATTCCAGGAATCGATGCAGCAGTAGGGACAATGAAAATAATGTATAAATATTAACGAACAACAGTGAATTAGGAAATCCATTACGAAATCATAAACATGTGCGTAAAAGTGCTTGAATTATAGATACACAAAAGCAGATAATGTTTTAAACATGAGGTGAATCTGGGTATACATATTTATACGACACAAACTTGACAGATGTGCTGTGACATTACGGAAATTAGACCCACCTCACACTGGGCTGAATGCTTATCTTATGCTCAACTTTGAATCCATTTTAAGTCCTCGATTGAAACTAATACTGGGGCTTGAATCAATCATTCTTTCAAAAATTGGCAAAATGGTAATCAAATTAGAACTCTAGTCAGAAAATACGGTCGTCGAATTCATTTAACATTCAATTATCGCAGAATTAATCTATTAAGATACGCTTTCAGGTAACAATTCTGGTAAAATTGTGCCCACAATCACTTAAAAACCAAAATACTCATGATAAAAATCGAAAGGTGACCGTTCATTGCGGCCTCTCTAAACCGTAATATTAGCACATATTTTTGAAGCAACAGGGTATCGGAACATTTAAATTTCATATTGAGGCAATAGGCGGTGAGGGATACGAAATTGCTTTAGAAAAGAATAAAATTCAGGAATACTATTACCTTCGTTAAGTTGAGCCCGTTTAGTGTATAAATCACTAAAGTTGGAAGATTAATAATCACTGGTTAGGTAAAAAATCACTGCTTAGCGAAACTACTTAAGTAATTATTTCCCGAAGACAGGTCCTTTCATTATCAGTAATTTCATATCCTACACATCTTACTACTAAACTACACGTAAGAAAATTGAACATAGCCCCAGTCTTAAACGTTTGCTATACAGAATACTTCCTGCTGCTTATGTACACAAAAGTTCTCATCCCAGCAACCACTGCTGAAGGATGATAGTTTAGTTGAGAAATTACATGTGTGATAATTCTTATTATTAAATAGGGAATTATTTCTTCAATAGAATGCCGTCTAACAAAAATTTGAGACTGAATGTGCCTATGTATTCAAAGAAAAAACATTCAGCTTTCATCATGGTGAATGTATTCACATAAATACGTCATCGACCCGTAAATAGCTTCAGTACGAGGCGCAAATGGATCAAAGGCCAGCGAATGCGTTTTCCAAAATTATGACGGAGTCCTTTTACTGCCTGTCTAGGGCTCTGTCCAAGCTTTGCAGGGGTTTACAGGAGATTGTGTTCGGAAATTATTTTCTGGCTGCGATTTTTTTATCCTATATTTTTTGGGGCTGTGCTTTAGGGATTTAAGTTTCCGGGGGGATAGAATGTTGGGGGGATACGCCTGGAAGGGATTGGGGTTTGGAGAGATTAGGTTTGAAGGGGGTGGAACGGTGGGTAGGATCTGAGACGAGGGGTTAGCATGGCGGGAGAGACGTTATAAAATCAGGAATATAGCTTCAAATTTATTTGTCTGGAAGCAATGAATTCACTGAACTGTAACCTCTAAGCCCAGTGAGTATTTTTAAAAGGCATTCTTCGAGGACCAGGCTCCCATTATCCGGCATACCATTCAACCTTCATAATGAATTTCATTCATGAAATAATTCGTAACAGAAGGCAGTCGTTTGTAAGGAATTTGGGAAAGACCGTCTTGGTTCTGGAACGGGCGATTCATGAGAGTCGCTTCCGTATGGTCCGTCCCATATACACTCACCCTATTCCTCCTCGTCGACGGACGCCTTCGCACCCTTGGGAAACCTCGCGATCCGCGGTCCGGAGGTCTTCCTCGTCTGCGTCCACGCTACATCACCGATATCGACTCCTTCCCTCTATTTCCTTTCAGACTCCCGTGTTCCGCCTCTTCCTCCTTGAGCGGTCAAACCGATCGCCTGGGCTCGAGGGCGGGATGGGGGACGGCGGAACGAGGAGACACGACGGGGAGTTTCAAAAATGGATTAAGCAGTTTGCTCCCCGTTTAAAAAAGGATTCGGGAGAGAGCGGATGCAATGCGGAGGAGGGAAATCGAAGGGAGGGACCTCCCTCCCTCCCTCGGCGGGGG
>LYUA01002505.1:55550-68369 GCA_002093875.1 Calopteryx splendens
TATATTTAGATTCTTTGTCTATGGAAACCGAGAACTTTTGCCTTATTTATCTTCTTAATTGCCATAAATTGGAGAAATAGGCAGCAAGTCTTCATGTGAGAGTGTTATTCATCAACTGAGATACAGGGTCCAGGACAAGAGCAAATCTGAGAATTAAAAATGTATTTATCCCAAACCTCAGGTATCTGGGCAAACTTAACATATTTTATTCTCTCTGTACTTGTAGACCTTACGTGATATTGCAAGCATCTCAGATTGTCCTTGAAGTGATCACTAATTTTTGTAATTAAACTCCTCTCCTCCTGAGCCACTTCCTCCACTTCTTCTCCAGATATTCTAGACACAATCTCCTGCAGCTCCTGGATATGTGCTAAAACATCCCCTGTCATCAATGCATGCCTATAAGCCATTTTATAAAATTTTTCCCCAGAGGAAAATAGTGACCGTAAACTCATAGCGAATAATGCGGCAGTGCAGAATTGAAGGGTTGAGGGGATGAAGGGAGGGTAGGCCATGTCATAAGGGGAAGGGAGAGGAATGCATCATTTAGATATAAAATTAGAGTGTCACTATTTGAAAAACAGTCTAGGCGACCTAATTTAACTAATATAACCAACCCATTTGGGAAAAACAATACTAGGGAATAAATTGATTACCTGAAACCTATATGAGACAAAAATGTCCCTCCCATCTTTCTAGGTGAAAATGTTAATATGGATATAATGGTTAAGGAGTGTGGGTTCAAAATCATACAAAGAAAAGGCATTAAGAAGTGATATAAAGTCACCAATTCTCAGTTACACCTGTGAAAAATTACATAAATTATATACATATAAAATTGAAAATGGGTGTTTGGGTAAGGGTGTTTTTCTAGTGTTAAGTCACTTCTTATGAAATAAATTATTTTTTTAATCAGTAAAAAATAATAAAAATTTATATGGAATTTTTTCCTATGCAATTTTTTTAATTTTTCGGAGTGCTAATTCTTAATTAGTTAATGTTTTCATTAATTTTCCCTGCACAGAAAAAATCACAGTAATCAACCCAAAGGTCAGTTTGGTAAGTGAGGGTAAAGCTCACCCACTACAAAGCATGTGAAATTCACCCATCAGGGCAGGGGGGGCTAGTTCCTTTTCCTATACTACCTGTGATTTCCCAGGATGATTTGGTACACAAAAAATGGTACACAGCTTGGGAGAAGCTGAGAGTGCCCAGAGGCGTCACCTGGAATCAAACCCGGGCCCTCTGGTTACTAGCTCAGCGGTCTATCCACTGGACTATTGCACCCACCCTGTACAGATATTCGTATAAACTGAGAACCAGAGCCAGGATCCCACAGCCCGACTAGTACCTATATAACCACTTTGTATAGTGCTATACTTTCAAAAAGTATAATTTTACAATAACTTTGTTGGGGTGACAGAAATTGCTTAAAAAAAGTTTTCACTTGTTCTCCCTAAAGAAATATTTTACGCTAGGTGCATCTCACCAAATATGAAGAAAGTTTTGGAACAGCTTACTTGAAAGCATAATCCAATGGTTAGTTTTGGCAGCAATTCATACAATCCTTCTCTGTATGGGGAAGCAAGGTCAGAAATAAAACAAGTTGAAAGTTTTATCAATTTAATTCAATTTTTTGAAAATGTATCGAATAGGTTTTTATAATCCAATCACACATTTTTCATTCCACGGCAAAGTGGAAAATGCATTAATGCCAACAATTGATGTTTTTGTGCTTTTTCACTGGAAGGAAGTTGATCCCCCACATTTCTTTGATCTATGCCAGACTATTATGTAATTAAGGATAAATTTTTGATGTGCCTCATTGGCAATGTTGTTGCTGCCATGTTCTAATCATTCATTCGTGTGCAAACATGATCACCAAAATATATCCTTTCTTTTAACCCATTTTTAAAAAGTGATCATTAAAACCTAGTCACCCTACGTTACAAATTTGTTTACCTATAGGTAAAAATGCTCTGAATGCCTGTTTCGTCACTAATTTTGATTATACCTGAATTATTCATTTTCCTGAAAAAATTTTGTTTCCATGAAAATAAATGAAATTATTGAGACCTGATAAATAAAAAGTCCACCAAATTTCTAATTTACACCTTTTACAGAAACATGCGAACAAATGAGTACCTTTCAAAAACAAATAATAATGTGGTTAAGAACATTTATTCTGGTGAAAAAATATCCTGTTGTGTTGTTAAGGCAGTGTTTTTAAATAGCTGAGAGATATGAATGCTATTACCCTTAAAAATATTCATAATCCATACTCAAAACACTTCATATGCGATGCTTTCTGGAAGAAATGGCAGCAACAATCTAGTTTGACCTTCATTAAATTGTAATAGCACCCTCAATCATTTACCCAGGCATTTAATTTTACAAAAGAGAGACATAATGGGAAAGATGTGTAAGAGGAGCTAGTCCACTACAGAATGAAGTGATAAAAATATTTCAAAAGCTACATTCTTCACAATATCTCAAAAATTCAGTGTACTAGATTTTCTTTAAATTGATTACTCATATGTATCATTAGCCTGAGTAACAGGGCAACGTGAGGAATATAAATAATAAAAATTCACTATAGCTACAACCACAAAAAACAATCATAGTGTGGCCATGCAATGCATTAATGCTTATGATGCTGTTCATCAATCATTGGCTGAAATCAATTGGAAAGTGTTAATGAAAGAAATGCGACAGTATTTACAGAATGAGCATCCAGGATTTACTATTGTTGTGCACATTCTATCACTTTCTTGGATATTTTTTTCATTCTTATCCTTTAGCATAACATAGTTTTTGCATTCTTATGCAGCTGTGTGTGATCAGAGTATGTAGTTCTTAATTTAAATGTCAAGAGAAGAATCCATATGCAGTTTTAAAAGCATGAAAAATCATAAAACAAATTCATATTTTGTATAAAATATAAGAGGCACTTAATACAGCACATGCAATGTAATTTTCACATTTTTCTCCTTATTTCAATTTCACTAAACCACCATTTAAGATTATTCTGCGGACAAAGTGGTCTTTCATTTCATTACCAATTCCTTCCAAGAAGGAATTAACCTTTTCAAATTGACCTCTTTTAATGTAATTATTACAATACTCTCCCATCCTTTCTGTGCAAAATATTGGTTTAAATTTTAACCATGAGCAAAGATAAAATTAATTTTGACCTCCAGTTCATATCCTATTGCCACATACATAGGGAGTAAAAGAATATATTGAGCAGTCATAACAGCCATTACCTCACCAAAATTATTCATCATTATGGATTTTTAACAGCTGGTAAAATATAAGTACAATTTTTGTAATCAAACATTTCTCAAGTGAAGTAGCTTTAGGTATCAGTGCCTTAAAATTAATTATGCTTACCAAAACTTAAATATAATTAATGAAATGCTAAGATATTTTCATCCCAGTGTGCAAAAACTTTTCAGTCTGGGTTGTTATTATTGTCTTAGGGTGGGTATATGTGATGGTCAAAAAAAGTGCGTTCACAACTTCCAGTAAAGGTCTGAGTGATAAACATACTCTCAGTCTGTGTCATTAATAACAGAATATAAATTTTATCACATACATAATTATTCCTATGCTAACACTGACTTGAAGCAAACAGAATGAGAAATACAACTAGGAAATAATAAATAAATTATAATATTTATGCATCATCAGTCACTGTAGCTTTTGAAGTTATTATTGTTTGATGAGGCATAAAAGCCAAATTTCATTTAAGTGCATTTGCACCTGTACAAATTTCCCAATTACAAAAGAATGTATATCTATAATATTTTAGAAAAGGGTGTCTGTGACCTAAATTGTTATAAAAACATAGATGCATTAAAAAAACATTCCCAAATGACATGAGCAAAAAAATAAAATCAACTTGTACACAAATTACTAATTTCCAAAATTTACCTTTTAAATCTTTATTTATTAACAGTCATATCTCTTGGTCCATCGAACTAAACACTTTCTAATTCCATATGACTACTAGCCATAATGAAGGCATTGCAACATGAAATATTTATTTTATGAACTGCTTTTATCATGAGGTTAGTCTGGTTCAAAATCTGGTTGAAAACAAATTGTAATTCCTCAGCTTTTGCCATAAAGAAATGAAAAAGTAATAATTTAGACTTGTTTTTGATTCATCTAAGTACATAGTTCTTATGGCAACTTTTGGTTTGAATGCACATTATATAAGTAATATAGTTTGTATTAATTTATTTTGACATTGTTAATCCAATTGTTTTGAAATTGTTTGCAGTTAAAACAGTGAAGTTTAAGTGAACAATAGTAAATTATAATCTAAATTCATCAATATTTTCATGCAAAATGGCAGTGTTCATAAATGATTAGATTATTACCACAAAATGTATTGAATGGCTACTTGAAATTGAAACAGTGTGCTGTTGGTATATATCAGGGATGCTCAAGATGTAGACAGCTGGTTCAGTTTAAATAGATCTCCTATTTTTAGATGTTTGAAATAATCGATAGGCAGACCATTCCCTCTTCCTCACCCACCAAATTGTGAATGTGGCTAGAAACCTCCACCCAATGTAAAAATGTGAAACAGTACCCTAGCAGGTAAATTCTGAGCACCCCAGGAATATATAATTGATTTCTGGCATCTGTGATGGGTGTAATGCCATGCTGATAAAGTTAAATAATTAATGCATTTTGATTACCAGAAGTGTATTGTTGTCGGTGCAAGTCTCTTAAAATATAGATGAATGAACAAAAATAGGGAATCTATTTTGAATTACTTCTCACAAGGCTATCATTTGCTTTTACCCTGGGATTTGGGATATAATCATTGCAATCATTAACTATAATGAGTTTTAAGACTTTTTTTTTGCCTTTTAGGGGTGAGCACATACAGGCACTGACACAACCAATAGCACCCTAATGGATGCTCAACACTCAGAACACTTTGTGGAGCGATAAAACATAGGAAATGTGGGTTCTGGTGCCAGTGTGTGACCATAGAATCTCTGGCAGTCTTCACTGTTGGCTTCAATTCATATTTAGTAATTCTTGAAGAAGATCAAGGTCCCAATCCTCAAGTGCAACAGCTATTTTTGTTACTACTTTGAGATTCTTGGCTATAATAATTTACCCAACCACTCAACTCAGGCAATGTTTGGTATTCTTCCGTAGCCCCTGTATTAAAAAAATTGGGTCATGGAAACTATGGTATAACTCACATTCTTAGGAACACTGTGAGAAAGCACTAATTGAAATGGACTTTTGGTGTGTTTTTGTGCTTCAAGTGCATGGCACTACAGCCAGTTGAGCCTAAGCACAATCCATCCAACCACGTGGGCACCTCCACGGCTCCACAACAGATGGCACATCACATGCTTTTATGGCTTTCATGTTTTACGCCTCATAACAAGAGGGTTTAATCCTTCAGAATCTCATTTGATTCCCCACACTTGGTCAAACTGTTCCCAAATAAACATAAACATTTGCGAATATCCACCTACCAGCCATGAGTCGTCATATGGACGACCTTGGCACTAGGATACGTTCTTTGCACAGGGGCAGGGGTGGTGGAGGACTGTCATCCCCCAAGTTATGTTTCAGGAGCCTCCTCCTTGCCCTAGGCCTCAATCTTATGCTATCTACTTCCTCCTCACAACAGTCTACTTCCTCCTCCTCGTCCCCATCGTCATAATAATCGTCCTCGTCGGAGAGCACTAAGTCACAATCCTCCTCCTCTTCGTCCCCCGACTCGTCGTCCTCATCATCCAAATTTAGGCCTTCTTCACCTTCTTCATCATCGTCATCTTCATCATCGGTGTCCATCCGCCCCTCCTTCCCGGCCTGCCCAAGGTGTTGCGACTGCAGGGGCAAGAGCAGGTGGGCGATTGCACCTGGGGAGCGGCGGACAGTGTAGTGCCTCGCTCTCCCCCGGGCCTGAAATGTTTGAGCAGAGATTATCTCAGTGCAGATTCAGACATGATTCACCTTAAAGGTAAAATTGAGAGAGGGAAAGAGAACCCAATTCTACCGGAACTCGAGAAGGAATTTATCCGCAAATATCCTAGGGTAGGAGGAAATGGCTGATACCCTAAACTTGCCCCGGACAGTGGCATAGCCAGAAAATAATTTGGGGTGGGGTGAGTAGATTGTATCCCTTGGCTGGTTATGATAGGGTGAAATATTTTAGCTGTTCGTCTTTCAAAAATGGTGATGTATGCTTGCACATATTTGATAAGTATGCAGCTTAAGGTAATAGATGTAAATAATTTTAATAGTGAAATTCATTTTTAAATTGCCTGCATGGCTATCAAGGAACTAAACCTTATTGCTGCTACAGTATATCACTCTCCAAATGGTGACTTTAGTACATTTTGTAAATTGCTTGAAATGGCATTAAATAAAATATGTAGGGAAAATTAAAAATTGGTATTAACTGGGGAATTCAATGTAGAAATTAACTGCATTAATACTTACTGCACACATCTAGAAAGGTTAATCACCTTGTTTGGCCTGACATTTACAAACAGACATAAAACTCATGGAAAGTCATGCCTTGATAACATAGCTGCAAACTATTTAATTGAATATTATGAGTATTGTACTGTTGATTGTGACATTTCAGATCATCTTGCTGAATTTTTAGCAATGGAGTGAGCCACATAGGTATTGTTATATGCATCATTAACCATAAAAATATCTTTGCTTCAGTAATTCATACATGACCAAAATTAATAGAACTACGAGCATCAGAATTAATTTTAAATGCCTTGTTCCTTTACCTTGCAAATCCATGTACCTTCTAGGCCTTTTATCTGTTCAAAATTATATTAGATATTGTACCTGGAAACTACTATGAATTATATGTTATCATCCTCAATGATTTATGTGAAAGGGTTAACTAATGAATATATCCAACGTGGAGATAAAAATTGTGTATGCATTTCAAAATGCATACACAATTAGTTAGTAATAACATATGCACATATATTTAAGTTAAGTCTTTATAGTGTTCAACTCAGGTATTCTGCTGCCAAAGTTTTGACAGCAGAGTAAGCTCTAAAAACATAGGCAGCAGGTTGGATGAACACTTGTAAAGACTTAACATTCATCATATGCCAGGAAAGAATTAGAGCCTTAATCAGTACATATGTTAACTTTTTTGAGACATTTTTATTAAAAGTGAAAGTATCAAACTTACTCTTCCACAGAAAAAAGTTTTAATACTTTTAATTTTGGTTATTTGACATTTTTGTGACATCCTTGGATACAAATATTGAAGCATTCAGTTGGAGTATGTAAATAAAAAGGAGGGGGAGGGGACAAAACAAAGGTCAAGGGAGGGTCCTTGAAAAATAAAAATTATCATCATCATTCACTCATCTGCTATCATAAAGTGAAAGTTTTAAAATTTTGATTTAAATCTATTGTGATTTGGGACAAAAGTTTGGATTCATTCAACTAATTAACTCAGCCGAATGATTTGGAACGATCAAATTGTGGCGGGCTGACCTGCTTTCCTTCCCTCTGCATTCGCCGCCTTGCTTTCCTCACTCCTCCTTTCGCTCGGCTTGGCGGCCCATCACGCTGACCTTTCTGCCCCCCACCACCCACGCCACTCCCACCACTCACGTTCCCCAGCCCACAACAGGCACAGGAGCAGCTACAGATGGAAGCTACATCCTCATCAACCGCCAAGCTGTTGGGGTTGTTGATACCTGCCATTCCCTCACCAACTGAGGCTGTCACTGTTCCCAGAGGACATCCTCTCCCACTCAATATAGAACCATTTGCTGTGATGACGTCACCTTCCAGACGAACTGCACCTTGTGCTGCCTGCTTGCAAGAAAAAGGTTTAATGATAAAATACACATCCATACTAGTTATGTTCTAGGTTGCTTAAAGTGGCATTTTCTCTGAGGGTAAGTAGTACCTGCTGAACCTAAGGAGGCAATTGAAGTGAAGCCAGCAACTTCGAGGCCTAGAATATGAGGAATGCTCAATTAAGAATTGATCATACATTTATTATCCACATAATTTATTGTGCAAAAATTTAATTTTTATATTATATTGCTAGCTTAATGTGTAATGATACAAGTTTCATTGATTTCACTCCCGCATTGCAAAAGTGGCAGGCATTACAAGTTAAATTTTCTTTTTGTCTACCAGCTGTTGGCTTTCCAGGACAGTGTTTCTTCACATTGGGGAACAGTAAAAGACCAAATGGAGATAGATATGCATTATAGGGAGGATGAGGGGCACACTTCACATTGATTTTCGTGAGATATTCAGCAACAAAATTTTTGATGCACATGCATAATCATAATTCACCATTCAGCCTGTTTCTTTGAAATGTGGCCTTTTGTGATTGATGGTCCAGGAGAGTTTTCAGTAGGTACATCCCTATAGTATGGTTCATTTACATTCTTGAGTGCTGGTAAGACATGCTGATAGGCCCTGATTCCCTGAATATTTAAAAATGATACGACCATAACTTTCCCAGCAGAAGTCACCACTTCGATTTTTTTTGGCATTGGTGATGTGGGAGATTTTGACTCAGAGCTTTGCTGTTGGCTCTCAGGATCAAAATGATGTAGCCAAGTTTCATCTGCCGTGATAACCTTCAAAAGAAGCTCCTAATCCTTCAGTAACAATAACTTCAACTGAAAACAAACCTGCATACAAACTTCCTGTTGCTCGGATAGGAGCAATCTCAGAAGCCAGGACAAAGATATGTCATATGCAATTATGCATTTTGTCACCAATGTGTGGGTGGCACCCAATTAAAATATCAATATACATGATAGTATGTACTCTTAGCATTATTTGATCATCTTCTCTCACAGTGGTAGCAGAAGTGTTAATGTTTAATTCTGTTAACGCAGTGACTGGAGCTTGGGTTCACATTCCTTTGAAATTGATTGTCTCGCCTCTTTAAACATTTTAAAACATCTTCTGGTTGTGCTATTGGGAAGAATAGATTCTCCATAAGCCTCTTGTAGCATTACATAGCCGCCGTAGATGATTTGTTCAAGCTAAGGTAAATTTCTACGTAGCATATTGCTCGTTGTGTGTTTCCTCTATCATTGGTGTAAGCGAACTGAACATGTTTCAACATTCAACAGCTGCTACTGACACAAAACTAGAGTTAAATAAATGAAACTTGTAGGTACCACATATACATTACACATAAGCTAACAAAATGATATTAAATGTTTGCACATGAAATTAGGTGAACAAATATTTTATGATCAACTCTTTATTGAAAAACACTCTAATTACTACTAGTTCAAATAAGTACCTGATTATATCTCACCCTTATTATATATAATGAAGTTTTATACAGGCTTCTTCTGGTATTTGATCATTCTACTGATAGAGTTCATATTTTGTAATTAGTTTTTATACCTACTTACCAATTAATGTTAACTGTGACTATTAAAAAATATCAAGAAAAAAAAGAGTACCTACTATGCATCTAAATATTCAATACCTTAAACAATTAATAGACCATTTGTCAACTGCTATATAGATGTGTTCCAGAAGCAACATGCAAACTCTATGTCAATAGTCCAGAAGTGCCATGCATTATCAGACTTTTACTGAAATCTGATGAGATAGAATTACTATATAATAAAAACTTCAATATTATATTTGCTATCTCCTTTGCCACTTTATAATGTTCGTAATTACTTAATAACATAAATAACCACTCAATCAAGACTTAAGGTTCATTATGAGTTTAAATATCAGCAACATTTTTCCTAGTCCTAACTCAGGCATATCGATAACAGGATAGCTGCGATCAGACTCACAGCAGAGCAAAGGACTCATGAGCAGGAAGGGAGGAGAGAGAGGATGATGTCAGCCAAACAAGTCAGTCATTTATAACAACCGGATATAAATATAATATACACTTATGTTTCATGCAGTATCTCACAACATTGACCTTTTTCAGAAGTGTCTATAAAAATGGCAAGAGCGGAGTAATCAGATTACAATTATTAACCGAGCTAACACACACAGAACCAAAATAAAAGAAAGCCCTTTATTTCCATTGTTCTCTGCTCCTTCTGAATCGGTCTCCTAGCTTATTTTGTTATATCCCTGTGGATTTGACATTAAACAATAGTGATTTGAATACCAATAAAACACAATAACAATGCATCCTCTTGATCCTTAACAAAGTTAGCCACTTGGATCTGGCTGACATTTGTCAGCTATAGGTAGGATGCATTACCAGAATTTTACTGAAATCTGATGAGGTAGTTACTACATAATGAAAACTCCATGCCCTGCCCTGTTGGGCACATTCGCAGATGACTAAGATGCAGAGATGAAGTAGTGCAAAGAATCCTCCCCATGTTAGTCATATAGGGATAATGTGAGGTTTTGGAATCTTGAGCACCCATACCTGCCGTGTGTATGTATAGGAGACTTCAAGGAAGAGCTGTTGCAGAAGGAATCCCCTCCAGTGTTATCCATTCTCGCTGAGCATACACAAGGGTTTTAGAGATTTAGAAGTACCTAATTGCACTTAAGGTGTGTTTTTTATATTTCCTTTAGTTTAGTTTTTGTTCCAATTTCTTATCATCAGTAATTTTTGAGTTCTTAATGACCAAATTCCCTTTTAAAAAATATCAAAATGACCAGGGGAGATTTAACTATCTGGTCGTTTGAATCTAATCATGGAAATATTTGGAAATTTGAAGCAAAACAGTACCTTGTGATGAAATTTTAAGCTAGGATCATTTTTCTCTTCCATAAAACTACGGCAAAAAATATATTAACTTATGAAATGACTTTCATTCTAAAAGTTATCTTGGGAACATGATACCACATTCTGAATTACCTATATCATATTACATGAATTGTTATTTCCGTGACAGAAAATGAAGGTAGTGGTGGAGGAGGTGAGGAGAAGAGGGCACTTCACAAACTCACTTATCACTGAACTTTTGCTTGCAAGAAATTTCAATGCTCTGCCACAACATCATTCAGTACTTTCAGTAAATATACCACTATATGAAAGACTATTAATATAATCGCTAAAATGCATAACTACAATGATGGAAACATTTTGGACAGGAAGCACAGTTAAAAATCTTAAAACTATGCTGCAATTGTATAGCCTTTCTTAAATTGTACACAATATTTTGTAGATTTCTGAAGTAGAAAACTGTAAATTCCAAGTCAAATAAAATACTTTACTCAGGACTTAAAACTTAAGTTTAAGTTTGAGGAAAACAAAGTTGAGGGAGCATTAACTCAAGTAATGCTAGCTTTGCTCCAATAAGGATTTGGCCATGTCTAAATGAAAAAAATGTAAAACATATAAACAGGGAATGAAAAATTGACTGCATAAATGGAAGGAATATGAGAAATCCACTGATTAAAAAAATGGTTTCCCAGTGAGTGAAACTTGTAGTAAAAAAAGTTTAGTTAAATAATGGAGTTCCCCAGCTGGGTAAGTTTTAGTGTCTTTTAAAAATAAAAATGGTAATTGAGGGGGTTGGCAAAGTTCATTTATACCCCAATATCCTCTCTATACCAGGTACATTTATGTAATTTACTTAAAGATTCAATCAATTAAGAGCCCCTAAAACAAACCACTTGAATTTTACTGAAAATATATAGATTTTTTAAAACAAAACTCAACCAGTGAAGTGCAAGACTTGGAATTTTTTCTCTTTGAATCTTCATCTTGGAGAATTCATCTATTCAATTGATGTTCTTTGATGTGAAAATATTGTCAGAGAATAATAAGAATTTGAATGATTAAGAATTAAATCAAATTAGCTGACCTGAAGAGCTTCTGCTTCGTCTCTTCTTTCGTCCTCGGTGTTCATAGTGACAAAACGTAGAACTAGTAGATTGAGTGATGCAGCCACCACAGCCAATCCAAACAGGATGAATATTAGTGCAAAGGCCACATACTCTGGTTTTGCATCCAATGCATTGTCCTTTTGCAGGGCCACCATATCACCAAACCCAATAGTCGTCAGTGTGACGAAGCAGTAGTATACCTGAAATATATTGAATAAACAAAGAATAATGAAACTTTGGAATGCATGTACTATATGAATGAAAATATATAACAGCAATTACTTTTTTGAACCTAGAATGGCAAATGGTAATTTTATGCCAATTACCTACGATTACAATTCTTGAAAATTTTACCGAATTAAACAATAATTCCAAGGAATATGCAACAAAGAACATTGAAGTACTGCTTTAATGAAATTCACTAATACGTACGTACCTGTAAAGAAGGTATCATACATTGAAGAATCAATATTAAATAAGGACTAATTGATAACCATAACAGAATTACAAAATATATTGCAATCATAGCTTCATATATCACAGGAGTAAAACGTTTATGTTGAAGAGAATAATGGTTTCCTATCAAGGGAGGCATTTCTACTTGTTGGTAAAATGAATCCTTTATATTCTCTGTGTCTATTAATGAGAAATTAAGTTCAAAGGGAACTATATTTTCCTTTCTAGGCATGGAAAACTGTTTCTCATCAGGAGGGGTGTTTAAAGGAGATTTCAATCTATAGTTTTGATTTTAACAACTAAATTAGCTGAGAGGTTTTTGAAAAGATAAAAAAAACTTCTTATGGATGCTATTAACCATCCATAAATCACCAGCTATGGCTGTATCCACTGATATAGTCACTTTTGAACCTATCCTTGGAGAAATGATGGGCATGGTAGTCCAGTGGTTAAAGCGCTGGCCTGCTGACTGGAGGTCCGGGGGTTCGATTCCCGGTGATGCCTCTTGGCACCCTCAGCTTCACCCAA
>LYUA01002506.1:116838-126975 GCA_002093875.1 Calopteryx splendens
TTCAATACATCGTATCATCATCAGGTACATTTTCAAACATTTCCTCAAATACTATACACATAATGGTCTTGGGGGGTCTTATATTAGCGTTATAATTTTTCCCCACTGATTATCTGTCTGTTCAGGTCGTACTGACCACTAAGCATAGTTTCCATTTGATTTAGCATGAGTGTAAGCCCATCTTCAAAACATAACAAATCCACTTGAATTCCCTTCACCTTCCCATCTTAAGCCCATCCCAACATTCCCCTCGCACCTCAGCGAACCCTTTTTGAACTGAACAGCTGAGGTGAAGAACAGGAACCCTGCCTGCCACACACCTTTCCTGCGTGAAGGCGCTAACATGCAGTCTCCACATCTTATCACAGCTTTGTCCACCCTCCGTGTCATCCGTCTGTCTTTTTGGTCCATCCCCACCTCCTTTTACATTCTGACGAGTGGTCCCCATCCCACATAGTCAAAGACTTACTTAATATCGACGAAGGCTATACGTATTTCTTCACCTTTTTTCAGTATTTCTTGTAGGGCAAGTCTCAATTCAAAATCGCTTCTCTTGTGCCTCTAAAGCCGAGCCATAACCCAAACTGGTCTTCTGTTCTTCTATCCTACGCTAAATAATGGTATTCAGAATTTTGTAAGCATAAATTATTGTACGTATTGTGCGGTACTGTTCACATTCATTTGGCGAAGCCTTCTTGGTCAAGTGCAACATACTACATTTCTGGAAGTCCCGAGGGTAGTATGCACTCATCGTATATGGCCCACGTCAGACTACAAAGTGCATTCTTTAGTTCATCGCCCGATGCTTTCACAATTTCCACTCGTATTCCGTCGACTCTCGCCCTGCCTTCTTTCGTTTTCTTATCAAATAAATTTCAACTTCACAGTCTTCCACATCGCCACTCAACACGCCCTACTACACCCAGTTCAGTTCACTCCTCCTTCAAAATTCTCCCCACAATCTTGCCTCATGCCCAAAACCTCTTCATTCCTATCCGTCAATTTCACTTTTCCATCCTACTCCACACTCCCACATCCTAAAAGCCTCAAACGCCATCTCTCCACAGCGACCAAATTACGGAACCATGATGAACTACGTATCAACTATGAGATAGCAACCTCCGAGTCGACAATCAGGTTCAGTGTTCGCGCAGGGAGAGGATGAGTAACCAGGGGACGCTTCCCAGGAGGTATTTCGATAGTTTCAAGAACCACGAATAGAGTTCGAAGATTCTGCCACCGCACTCGTGGAATATCGGACGGGAATAGAGACAGGGAGGGTCCTTCCCCCTCCCCCAACACCCCCCCACCACCATTCCTTCCCCACATCTTCCTCGCCCCCGGTCCGCGCCACGAAAAAACCCCTCCCGACCGCAAATAGATCGCAGCGGGAACCGGCGAGGAAGCCATCAGCTGCGTGCTTTGGCGATCTCACGTGCTCACCCACTCTCTTCCTCCTCGGCTATAACTCCGCACCTCCGAGAAGAGGTTATTGTGAGGAAGAGGGAACACGTTTGGGCGAAGGAGTTATCCAACTAGGCGTGCGTGTGAACGGACTTCGCGAGCGGACGAGGCCTTCCGATCGGACGCCATCCCGTTTTGGGTTCCGTGAAAGCGCACTTGACGAATACCAATGGCGGGAAACAACCAGAAAAGAGGGGACTATCATGGTGCCACCCAGTCAACTCATTTATGGAATTTGTATTTTCTTCTCGAAGACTGGAAAAAGAGTTACTATCGCGAATGCAATGCATGCGATGAAGAACCCTTTATGGTTCTCATTTTCGTTGATTATAGGTGTAAGGGCATGGAATGCGCGATCAAAAAGCATCATCATCATCATCAGGCAAATTTGGCATATCGTTGCCTAGGCACTGAAAATCGTTACATACTTATTACAATTAACTAGTGGACAGACAAACTGTGATTTTTTCATTTGTAAAATATTGAGCCACCACGTTACGCCGAACATGGTCGAATGAAGGAAGTGTAGTCAAACGGAAAGAGTGAACTCAATAGTAGACAAACTCTTTTTGAGTTCCCGACTGGCGATAACATTTTGTGTAAAACAATAGTGAGAACTTGAATTGAGGTTCCTTCTGCACTGATTAAACTTATTGGCCAGCTCGAAGGCCAACTGAAATCACAGTAATCAACCCGAAGGTCGTCGGTTTGGTAGAATGTGAGAGTAGTACTAGTCACCCAATAGTAGTACTAAGCCCAACGGCGTGTGTGAAATGAAGGGCAATAAGGGGCACGGTTCCCTGTCCACACCGCCATTGTGATTTCCCAGGATGATCTGGCAGCCGAAAAATCACACCGCTTGCGTGAAGCCGAGGGTGGCGAGAATCGGTCGTTGCCCGGAGTCGAACCCGGGCCGCGCCTGCTCTTAGGCAAGGCGAACGTTGCCATCGAAATGAAAATTTGAATTTGGTGAGGATCGTTTCTCCATGACGTGAACATCTGTGAGATTCCTCATCAGAGGCGCGAGGATGAGACTCATCCATCCACCCATCGAGATCCGATCCGAGATGATCAGGGATTCGAAACACAGATTGCAAATCCATTGCATGATCTTTATTCGGGATAATGACATCCTCACCGGTGTAATTTGTGCACATCTACCCAGAGTAAATATTAGGGTACTTGATAAAATGCCATCAGGAGAAGATGAAGCTGACCGACTCGTCTGCCAACACAAAGCGCCCGAGATGAAATGTATCCACTAGGCTTGTAATAAATCTTAGGGTATTCATGAGAACCGCCTTCGCATTAACAATGGTAGCTCGCAATTTGGGTACAAGTAACAATAATACACGTAGTAACTTCGACGACTGACAGAATTGGGTATCCGTACGTGCATATATAACTTCCTACTGGCATGAGATCATCCGTCAACCTGCAAAGTACAATTCATCAACGTCATTGGTTGATTACTGTATAATTCTACATCAATTTCTATTCCGCCGGAGGTAAGGCCCAATCAACCATTTACCTTCACCGATGGCGATGATTTTTTATTCAATAACTTCAGCGTCAAAACAAAAGAGAACTTTTATCTTCTCATTTATTTTATCATTGGGGATGGAACCTTGTTGATCCTTGAACTTCCGAGGGCTTCATCCATGAATATTTAATCGTGAGAGTGATTCGATTTGCGAGTGAGCAAATTTGGGTTACTTTGCACGAAATCGTCTTCTGCAAAATTGTAATAGTTTGTGAGCTTAAGTGATATGTTGATTAAAAATCTAATCGAATATTTAAAAGTAAAACAGCTTAATAAATGAACATTGAAAACACCCTTAATGTGATTTATCGCACGAGTGATTACGAATCTGTTAACGCCTTACAGCTTTACAGTCTTCGATAGAAATGTACGAAATCAGTGACTGATTGATTCCCCATGCTTACACTAATTCTGTCACCATTCGCCTCTTTCTCTGCAGGATAAATAAACATTGCGTTGAGGAGGCCGAATGTGTGAACGCCGAATAGCAGCAGAACGCAGATCGCGGAGGCTAACCTGAATCCAGGAGGCTCTGGAATACAAGGAACCACCAATGTCCGCTCCGAAGCACGCACTGATTGATGCACGAGGGTGGCTTTGGATTCAGCTGTTCATTCGAAAGCTGCGCCACTGCCAGGGAGGTGATCACAAGACCCTCAGACCCCACTGAGGGTCACTCTCTCACTCTCACGACTGCCAACAGAAACGAGATCACATTTTTAAATTCAAGGGAAATATTAAGTTGGAACAATGCTCCCCTTTACATAAACCAACCTCGTATTAAAAAGGGTCCCGTCACTTTTACAAATATACTTCCTCTTCTTCTTTCCATCATTTAACGCTTAATTCCATATTTTACCAGAATTTTCGTTTAAAATTTATAAATTTTATTAATTTAATATTAAATCAGACTGATTACAATGTCTTAAGGTTACCGTCGGGTTAAAAAGCATTTCATTATGTGTGTCTGCGTGTCAATAAATAAGCACCTTGCAATTGCTTCAGAGAATTTCACCTATAGTCTGTGAAGTACCTACCTACAGAATTCAGTCCGTCAGACTGACTTTCTCCTACCCTGAAAGAATTCCAACAATTACGTTTTAAACACTAGAAGTTTTAAATTTTGACTTGGGCTCATTTTCTGTTTCGCACGATAGCAAAGCATTTCATTTCCAAGTTGAAAGATCAAATTATTGGCTCGAGGAATAGGCAGGGACACGTCGTCGGTTTATAACTCCGTAAACCACAGTTCGAAATGAAGGATGGAAATTATTTACTGACTTCATTTTTATCCGGTAACTATACGTGATATTGTGACACTATTACAATAAATCAAGCAAATATCAAGCAAAATGAAAACCTGAACTTCAGCTGAACAGCAGCTAATAAAATATATTGTTCAAAATAATTAAATGTCACAAATGCATAGAACACGACCTGAGTTTCAATGTTCTAGTATAATGATAAGGTGCTTGATGCATCGCGTTCAATTTAATATTTTTTAGATCTGTAAACCCTCTTAGGAACAAACATACAGTAATTGTGAACGACAAGGTTTTCAAAGGGCGATTCAAGCCTGTACTTCTCACCTTTGGCTTTAATCACTCAACTGCAATTCGGAAAACCTGCTTCTGCCGGCCTTTAAAACAACACGATTTAATTATTCGGAGAACTTTAAGTGACCGCACTTGAAGAATAATAACTTCACCCCTTCGAAAATTACTACTCAGCACTTTTATTAGTGAGACGCACTTCGAAAATTTCATAGAAATCTGTTATTCAATTCTAAAGTTCACAGTGCGAAACCCAGACCACATAAGAAGCATTAGCTTAGTAACCTTTAACTTTAGATATATCACAATCCAATTTGATGTTAAAAAGTACTTTAAATTTCAAATGGAACAGAAAAGGAGTATAGCATTACCTGAGATAGAGATTTGGCGCTGAATATTTATTAATGAACATTAATTTATGGTCAAATAAAGTTGAAAATATGAACATCGAATGGCAAGCGATTACCCACCTCGATCAATTTTTCTTAAAATGCTTCAAAGTGACCTAATTTAATTTCATATTTTTATAACGTTGATTACACGACGATAAGTTCTCCTCTCACTGCGTCACAAACATCCGTATTCCGTAAAAAGTGTTTCGATTCTAAAGCAACAACAGTTGATTAACTTGCAAGTGATTGTAAAAAGTTAAAGGTATTTAAAACATTGAACATGAAAATGCCATTGACTTTTGCTCCAATCGACGCCACGCGCACGGCCAGAGAGCAAAACACTAATAAAAGTGTCTGACGAGCCAAAATAATGAAAACCATAACAATTCCACTGTGCAAAAAAACTTGCTAGGAAGGCTACGATTTATTAGAATAATCTCATACTCGCGAAATGATGCAGAGCGATAAAAGTTTTAGCTCCTGCAGTCTGACGTCTACGCAACAATCCGGAATGATTTGGACACAGGAAGACGAGCTACATCAGCCGTGGTATCCTTTGACTCAGCCTGTTCGGAATCAGGAGAGCTGTCAACATTGTCCATGAAGAAGGTGGAATGGTCTTAATGTGGTAATTTGATAATCTATCAGTTAAGCAACTCCGGCCCAGGATAATACTAAACGTCACCCACCCCCCGAGAGTAACAGTCAATTCAAAACTCGACTCCAAATTCCATCAGGATGATTTTCTTTCACCACCACTTTTAGACAGGGTCTTTTGAAGTGAACAGCTACGATCACGGGTTGGACAAAATTCTCCGATTACAGAGAATCACAGATTGTTCAAGAAGGAAAACTATTTGATTGGAAATTAGTACCAATTGATCGCAAAAAAGTGCGTTCGTTGGAGATTTAAAAGGTTATGGAGGACCAGAAAATGTATTTCATTGAGAAAATATTAACATTACACGGATTCAACGCAAATTTAATTAAATCATTACAACTTTCCTTTTATCGTGGTGGAGTATTCATTCTTCTTAAATGCACGTTTTTATCTTACACGAGTTCCCAACATTACAATCCTACCTCAATATACTCGTGCATGTAATCTGAAATACATGTTTCTACTCTTGATTTCGCAAATGGCAAGGAGCCACCGACCTTAGCCAAGCATGACACTACTGGCTGGCTGTGATTTATTGGTAGCCCGACATTTTTGCGGTTAGTGAGCTGCTCAAGTGCACACTATGAAATTTTAAAATCATATGTAGCCTTTTTGAGAGGGGAAACTGCTCTAACAATCGCGTGCCACACGACATCTAAATAATACCCTCCGAGCCACCGCTGGGGCGTGTGCCAGGAGGCACTTATACTTGTCCAAAGTTTCAGGCTCGCGTAAACGCGAAAGAATTAAGTCTTCAATCCCTCGGGGAGACGTCGAAAGGGTGCACATTTACTCTCGTGTCATGGGATGACCCCCAAATATTCCCCCTAAAACGAAAAAAATGACCACGGAAAAATGGTAAAATAATACTATTTAAGTCGGGTTTCATTCATATTTTCTCAACCGGAATCACGGCGAGACCACTGCGTTGAATTCCGCAATCACAAGCGTACAGCGAAGGTAACAGATAATTTATTTTCTGTAGGTACCATGAAAATAATCTAATATTTCCAGTACATTTGACGTAAGTAAGAAACTTATTAGAGCCTGTCCGCGGTTGCACATCACACGATTGCTTTTTTACAAGCTGGGAGCGTGGTTAATGAGATCAGGTGGAGTTGAAGAAAGAGTGGAAGCACGCTGTCGGGGGGAGGTGACGGCGATTGGGAAGGGTGGCTGGGCAGCCGAACCAACCAACCCCCCGCCCCCCCGCATGCTGCGAGTGAGTGGGCCACGTGGAGGAGTCGGCGGCGCTGGTGAGTGCGCAACAGATCATCCGCCATTCTCCTAAAATGCGTTTTTTTAATGAATGCTATCAATTGAAAAAATGGCTCCTAAGGAAACCCCACGACATTCCTCTGTTGACTCTCATTGAAAGGTTACCACAGGTGCGCCATAGGTAGGTAAGGGCTATCGCTGTGGCATAAAGCGAGGGAAACGCAAATAAGAACTCAAATAAAAACTCAAATAAGAACTCAAATATGATGCAGGGAATGGCAGAGGGGTGCAGAGGCGTGAGCAGCATCGACGTAAACTTAGTAATACTTCCACAGCGACCATGTCAATATTATCTAATTCATGCGTGCATAGTTCTTATATCGATCGCTCGATTAGCACGTACGAATTGGTACATTAGCCTTTGGGATGAATCAAAACTGTCACATCCCTGGTTTCAAGCAATCCTGACGGCTCATGGGAATTTGCCTAGGGCATACTTTGAGCAGTTCTAATGCAGCCATTATAGTTCTAGCAACCCGATTTATATTTGTAGGAGTTGCGTAAGCAGCTATCACTAAAATGCAAGCTAGGATGGAACCGTCTGGCTACTATGCATTCGATACTGTGGCTGCACTGTGAACCGGAACGAATTTCCTTGGAGTCAACAACTCACTCCCACTTAATAATTTGGATTTAGTCTTGTTTTAAATGGACCACAGTAATAAGAGGCCCATGCAAATGGGATAAACATAATTTATGTTGCTAACAGTGACCTTTAAGAAATTAAAGAACATACTTTTTAAGAGTGCTGTCCTATATGTGACAAATGATCACACCAACCTACTACGTTGTTGATTTACCATAATTGTAATTTATTCATAGACATTGATTTATTTAAGTAATAAAGATGGACATAATTCACATTTTTCACGCTTGACTCGATAATCTTCTATCAATACTCGCTCATTCGAAGCCCATGCAAAAAATGTTTGATGACACTAATTCTTAGATTGAATTTATAGCTTTATTACATAAGTATGGGAGTGTAATGACGAACCATTTTCCTGAAATCAAATACCTAAGATCTGGAACACAATCACAAGCTAAGCGCAAGGCGTTCCTCAAGCTTTAGATATTGGATTGTCTTAACCCTAGGAGCAAGTGAAAATTCAGAAACAGCCAACCTTTATGTGGCATAGTCGTAGATTGATAAAAGAGAAATTAGAGTAAGTTGAATATAGACCAAAACATTTTCTGCCGAATTGCCACTTATTTGGCCATAGAAAACGCAACCTTCCATACCTAAGCTTTAAAAATCTTAACACGTTGAACTCCGATTTTAATGCTTATGGCTAATTGACGCATGCTACTTGATTGAGATTTACCGTTACCGAAGCGAGAAATAAGAATGTTGGAACGATTGCATGTTCTTCACCTTTCATTCCACCCTCGATGAATGTAAATTGCTGCAAGAGTTATTCTTACACATGAATTAATCGTTAAAAAATCTACCTAAGAATTCGGCGTAACGTGACAATTCAAGAAAGCACCGAGAATGTTGGCAACAAGACTCCGAGTCAAATTGCATCACCTGAATTAATCCCAAAGCGCAGATTCAACAACCACATTAAGGCGACAAATGATGACATTCCAATGCTTGCTCAAGGGTCCAACACGCGAAAGGTCCAGAGTGAAAATGATAAACCGCGGCGGGGTGGCAAAGACGAATCGCCACTCGAATGGACCACTCACTCACCCGTCCTTCTGCTCCGCCGCCCGGTCCCTCTGCCTGCGGTTCTTGAACCAGTTGCTGACTTGCGTCGTGGTGAGCCCGGTGGCCTCGGCCAGCTCCCGCTTCTCCCTGGGCGAGGGGTACGGGTTGTGGGCGTACCACTCCCTCAGCACGGACCTCGACTTCTCCTTGAAGCAGTACGACGTCTCCTCTCCGTCCCATATGGTCCTGGGCAGCGGGAACTTCCTCCTCACCCGGTACTTGCCCACGGCACCCAGGGGACGGCCTCTCAACTTCTCCGCCTCCACGTAGTGGGCCTTGAGCCACAGGGCCTGCAGCTTGGGGTGGTTGTGCGGGGAGAAGGGGTGGCCCTCGAGGATCCTGTACAGCTCCTTGAAATTGCCCCTGTGGAAGGACACGATGGCCTTGGCCTTGAGCACGCTCTCGTTCTTGTGCAGCTTCTCGCAGGCCGGCAGGGACCACAGGAAGCGGCCCAGCCTCTCCACGTTCCCCGACTGCTGCAACACCTCGCACACGCACGCCACCTGCTCCTGCGTGAAGCCGAACGAGGGGAGGAGGGCCCCGCCGCCGGGGCCCCCGAGGGGCGAGTGCGGCGGCCCCGTCCCCATCAGGCCCCCACCCGCGCCCTCCGAGGGCGGCGGGGCTACGAGCATCGCGGCGGTCCTCTGCGCCGGAGCGGAGGCCACGGCTGGCGCGGAGAACGGGGACCCGACGAGGCAGTGGAGGCCGAGGTGGCGGCGGGCGGCGGCCGGGGGCGGCGGGGACGGGAACAGGGGCGTGGGCCTCTGCACCACCGTGGCGAAGGGGGGCCGGCGGCGGGGCGAGGCGGCGGCGAGTGGAGGGGGGGCGCCCTGGCCGCCCGGAGGGATGGGTGGCGGGGGGCGCACCCCGGCTGCCTCCTCAGTGGCGGCCGGGAAGGAGTGCTGGTGGGCCGCGAAGCATTCGGGGAAGGACGGCGGAGCCAACGCAGAGCCGGGCGCGAACACAGCGGCGGATTTGGGGCGCCCGGCGCTTCTTCACGCGGGCGGCGCGGGGCGGGGTCCCACCGACCACGGAGTGTCCAAGACGGCCTTCGGAAGGGAGAGAGCACCAAACCACCAACACCCTCCCCCCAAACCCCGACACCCTCCTCCGGGCTTCCCCCCCCTGCGGACGGCGTGAGGGAAAACCGTCGAACCTTCCAACGACAAGCTTAAGAAACGCGACCCTCTGGGGTGGAGCGCGGAATCTAGCAACTCTCTTCCCCCCCCCGCCCCCCCACTCCTCGTGTCTTCGGTTACCTAGTCTCGGAACCCAGAGGAGAGGGTCCGCTCAGCCGGGGGCAGGCGAGGCGGAGTCCGGTCATCGCTCGACGACGAAGGGGGGCCGACGGTTGCAAGAGGCTTCTGGTCGAGTCGGACGAGGGCGCAGGAGTGGACCGGCGGAGATGCCAGGGGCACGTCCTCCGAGCGGCGGATATCGAGTCGGCACGAGGCGCAACACCACGACTCGCTGAGAGGAGGAGGAGGATCGCGGCGGCTCTCCTCTCGAGGGACGACGCACGGACACGACGG
>LYUA01002507.1:143496-153556 GCA_002093875.1 Calopteryx splendens
AATCACAGTAATCAACCTGAAGGTTGGTTTGGTAGGAGAGGGTAGAGCTCACACAATACCAAGCCCAAGGGCATATGAAAGTCACACATCAGGGTAGGGGGAGGGCAGTTCTTTTCCTTGCCACCTGCGATCTCCCAGGATGACCTGGTACCCGAAAAATCACACATCTAGCTGAAGCTGAGAGTTCCCAGAGGCATCACCTGGAATTGTACCTGGGGCCTCCGGTTAGTAGCTCAGTGCTCTAGCCGGTGGACTACCGCACCCCTATTTAATAAATACGTCACTTAAATAAACTGCTTACATGCATTATTAGCATTTTAATCATCAGCAAAGCTTTTGATAATTAAGTTTACAACTGGTCAATTCCATCAAAGTTATTATGGTCTGATAACTCCAATTATTTTGTACCAACAATCAGTATTTTGAAACAAGAACTCTTGATCAAGATGCCGTCAAAATTAAAATAATTGAAAGAGAAGAATATGTTACTGCACTTCTTTTTCAAAATGGACCAAGTCCTTGCAGTTATCGAGCCTAATATATGCCATAAATTTTATGTGGTAATCTCTACAAGAAATGTCACCTGAAATAATGCAATAATGTTTTATGAAGTCTGTATTCAGTGGTGAAGATGGCCAGATGTTGGATTACGATCATGAAATAAGTTATTCAACATGAATATACCTGGAGATGGGATAAGTGCAGCAGGTTGTAAATTTTGAAAGGGATATGGCTACATTAATTGGTTACCATTGTTACAATACAAGAAGTTCTACTGACCTCCATCCATGAAGGAACTAGAAATTCTGCCCTTGAACCTCAAAATATGGGCCTATTACTATTTAATAACTTTCCTTGTTAATATATATGAGAAAAATTCACAGTGTAAAAATCATTCGTCTGAACCAGGACTCTTAACCTGGATCCCTCGATTTCCAGCCGCGTGCTTTCGCCAGTTTAGCTACCCAGGTGTCCTCCTACACTGTGAATTTCTTTGAATTGAGGGATCCGGGTTCGAGTCCAGGTTCAGGCGAATGATTTTTACGCTGTGAATTTTTCGCAAATGTATGCACAGCAGCAGGTGACTCTGTTAAAGTTACTGTCGCGGCATTTCCCAGTTTCTTTTCCTTGTTAAGTTAAATTTTAAGGGAAATGACTTCATTAAAATGTAAACTTCGAGTCTATTTGCAGAGTATTTTATTTACTCTATAGATGAATGTCTTCATTCATAACTTAAAAACCTTCAACCCAGCATGGGCCACAGTCGGTATTGCTACAGGGTGGTGTCTCACTGGTGAGTCACAATGGTATTGGCCTCCAAGGTGTTGTGACCCACCGATGGGTTCTGTCATGGATGGATTCTATTCTGAGAGGAGCCATTGGTTTGTGATAAAAAAATGACTTGTCCTCTGCCAGATAAAAAATAAAATTTATAATTATTAGACCACCGTCCGACACACAAACTTGTTGGCTCCTATCTCATCTCTAAGGGCTGTTATAGAATTTAAGCACCAGGTTGAACGTGTTAATTGTATTGAATCTAATTTTTGACGTGGTCTATGTTTGTACTATCAAATCACCAAACAAAAAAAAACATTTTTATAAAGCAAAGAAACAAAAATGAAATGATTCTTAGAAATTAGCCAAAAGAATAACAATGAAGACAAAGAAAAATATGACGAGAATTGACTTGTTGATGAGGGAAGTTATTTTCAATTCTCACAAAGATGCCCTCAAAATGATGCATAAATTATAGGTGTTTGTATGGAACCTTAACTCATTAATGGGCTGAAATTATTAGAAAAACAAAAATAAAGATAAATGAATTAAAATTCTATAAAGTGGTAATAAAAATGTGCCCATTTATGAAGAAAAATTAAAACCTGCATAGAGCTTCCATTTCTAGCTCTTGTATAGTACAGTTAAGTTTAGCTATTAATATGTATCCCCATATTCCTTAAAAACCTACCACTCCCTCTCCCCAAACAGCAAAGACTTTCATATGGTCAATTATTCATTTCCAAAATTCATTGCATCCCAAGCAATATCATAAGAGCATAAAATGTTCCTTCAGAACCGCATAAAATGTGCTTTGGCAATGTACATTATAAATTCAATTGATTGTGTAATTATAAGAATGGTTTGGGAAAAGCAACAAGGAGATTCAATTGATTTTCAGTCAAATCACCTGTATGCTGATCTTTTTAAGTTTCATCCTGGATGGAGCACCTTAATACATGTCAAGGTTTATCCGCTAAAAGTTACTCTGATCATCTTTATGCTTGAAGATCAATGAACCTCAGTGCTGTATGAGGTCAATTCAATCACAATAGATTATTAAATTTTTTTTGACCGAGATTAAATTAATGCATTTTTAGAAATTTTAAGCTCACTTTATTGGACGCAAACATATTAGTATCAATACAATGGCATTATGTCTCTCATAGCAAAAGGAATTATCACAGTATGTGTTAATATTTTTTATCATCAAATAAAAACCCATGGGCTGTCTCTCCAATGTCTATTACAATCTTATTTTGTCCTCTTCAATTAGAGAGAGTATTGCTCCTTAACCATGTACCCAAAATCCGGAATAATTCTGCACTGGGGCCAGATGCTGGATTATTTAAAAGACTGCATCTGCAAAATAATGAGAAATGCTTTGTAATTAATATCCAACAATTGTTGATTTATGAATGTTCTCTAGTCCTTTTTATTAGCAGTTTCCCATAAGTCCAGCTTCCATTTTAGTGCCTTCGAAATTACGAAAGGGCAAATATTCCTTGTCATTTCCTCATAACCAATTAGGCAATGTAATTCAATTAAATGAACTTTTATCTGAGGTGAAAAAATCAATAATTTCCATACCTACCATAAAATTGTGACTTTCTCTACTCTTCATAATATGAATAAGGTCACAGAGAGGCAGTTAATGTGGCCCTCATTGAAGTTTATCTTACTGATCTGCAGAAGATTCATTCCTAAAATGTGCAGAAATATCTTCTAAAAATGCATCATGAATTCTTAATGTTTATTTGATATACTCATTTCTTCACAGCATCTTTTGAACTCCTGCAAAGTTAACAAGGAAAATGTTTAAAAAGAACAATTTCTTTATGATGAACATAGTAAAACTCACACACGATCAAATTAAATACAACAATAAGTCTAAGAAAACTGTATTTTCTAGAGAATATTACATATTTTCTTTATTCCTCTACTATACTTTACATATATCATTACTGCTTACCTCCTTCACTCCAGGATTCATAGCCAGTATGCATAAGTTTTCAGTCGGTATTCCAAGTTGTAAATTCAAAATGCTCAGCAAAAACCACTAATTTGAAATGTTCCTTTTCGTTAGTCTCCGATGAGAGTTGGAATGATCACTATGTGGCACCAGAGTATTTACACATTCTTCAAAAGCTCAAAAGCCCAACAAACTATGGAACCAATATTTGTAATTGCCAGCCAGCTTTAACTATTAATTGTTGAAATGGGTTGAGGTGGCAAGCAGGAAAATATTATGTCGCACAGAAATCCATTATTTAGGCCACCACAAGCTGCTGCTGTAGCTTGAGCACCTCTAACACCAATTGCTGCAAATGATTCTCTCAGCGGAAAACGAAAGGGAAAGCCATGTGGGAGAAACCATGGATAGCACGGCAAGATGTGTCTTAATATTCTGAGATCAGAGTTGTTATTGGAAGATGAGCATTCCTTCTACAACAGAAGAATGGAAGAAAGTATATCCTAAATTATTTTGGCAATAACATTATGAAACGAAAACACGACACGAGGAAAACTGTTGAGCCAGGGGAAAACCAAGTCATGAATTTGAGATTGTTCAAAAAAAATCACAGTACAACCCAAACGCCCAACAACATGTGAAATTCACACATAAGGGTATGGTGGCCAGTTCCTTTCCCTATACCACCTGTGATTTCCCAGGATGACCTGGTACCCGAAAAATGGTACGCAACTTGGCTGAAGCTGAAGGTGCCAAGAGGCATGACCAGGGAACGAATCCCGGCCCTCCGGTCAGCAGTCCAACGGTCTTAACCACTGGACTATCACGCCCCATTTGAGATAGTTAACTACCAAAAAATCTTATAAAACACATTCCTAAAGAAACCCTTTCTTCATTTCTACATAGACACACATTAAAAGGAAATATCGGATGAATGTCCCCCAGGTACAATGTAGCTTCGTAACATGAATGCCCAACTAATTTACAATGTAGTGGCTATAACTAGACTTGCTTGAACACACAAAGAAATGTGCAATATGAGGGGGGGTCATAAAGTCCGTGGAATGTACAAACTTTATGACACCCCTTAGTACACAATTATGTTTTTAAAGTTACAAGTACTCAAATTTAGTGTGAATATGAGATTCATAGACAAACAATAAAGAAAAAAACATTGCACTATATTTGGGTCAATATGGTATAACTGGTGCAAATTTCAAAGGGAAGTTTTCAGAACTCAGTTTACTGTCACCACGTCATAAAAATGCATTTTTTTTAGTATTTCCACTTTAAAAGTAAAAATCATTCTCTCTCTCCATTTCATACTAAGCATACATAGTACTTCTTATTAAAATCATGAATTTATAATATAGGTGATGAATATTTTTTTGTTGTTGTTTGTTTGTTTGTTTAAACTTCTCCATTCTTCCTCCCATATCCCAACCGTTAACATACAAAATTTCCATTGAACATTTCCCCACACCCCCTTCCTATGAATTTATGCTTGTGGATGTAATTTCCTAATTCTCTTCTACCTTGCTGACATATTCACCTCCCAACCATCCGTGATTGCTCCCCTGACAATCTTCGTTTCAAACATTTTGCCTAAAAACCTACTAACTTTGTTGGCTTGCAATTTAATCTAGTTTCTCATTAGTTTTGAATAATTACCTCCCTTGAGACATAAAAAAACATTTTAAAATTCAAAGCAGTCACTGTTGTTGGGATCCCAGTCATCATAAAAAGCATTGAAGAACTTTTCCAGTGTGTGTGTGAAATCTTGCAAGAGTTCATTCTTAAGGGTGCTCCTAGGCAAATCTGCAAGAATCCACTAAAAAGGTAGAATGAAAGACCTCTATAGTGTTCTGCTTTCAACTTTACTGGATTAGTGTGTATTTGTGTAATTATCCATTCTAGATTAGATTTTCCATGTCAACAATGACACCTTGACGTTAGTCAATGATGCCAGGATTCAGCTCTCCCTAACCACTTCCAGATTTTCAGTGTAAATGTTGTGTTACATTTTTAAACACACATGAGGAGCATCCAGTGAGTTAGGACCAATTTTGAGTCGAAAACTTCACACCTTTTTGTTAGAATTTATTTTTACATGAAAGAGCATACCTTGAACTATTTTTCGGCATAATTTCCAGTGTTGTTTAGGCACTTGTCATATCTGGAGACCACTTAGTCCATTCCTTCTTCGAAGAACCACCAATTATGACAAACACTCACTCATGAATGATAACTAGCCCAATTGAAATTTCAGGAAATTCATCACATAGTACGGAAATCGTGAAACTCTGATAATTCTCTCCAAATTTTCCTGACACCAAATCTTCATTGACAACAGAAGGCCACCAACTCCTTGGTTCATCATGCAAATTCATTTGGCTTAAGTTGAACTGTCTTACCCATTTCCTAATCATTCCATCACTCATTACACTGTCCACAAATCTCAATGATCTGCTGATGAATTTCAGCAGGCTTGAGTTTTCTTGAAAACAGATATCAGATTAATGACTGCATTTCACAGTTGGTGAGATCCTCTATTAATAGACTTAAACATTGCAAACAATCAACAATGGTGAAAATAAAGTTAAAAAATTGTTTAAAGTATGCTCTTTCGTGTAAAAATAAATTCAAACAAAAATGGCATGAGTCAAGCTTTTTTAATACAAGAACGGTACTTACTTTTTGAACGTAACACATATTTTCCTTAATGTTTCTTTTTGGGACAACCACACAAATAGGGGTTGGGAGATGGGATATCTCATTGAACTAGTTAAACAACGTTTAGATGATTATTGATGCACCTAATAAGAATGCAGGAGATATTACATGAATTATAAATTATTTTCCCTACAGTTTTTAACTATCTTATATATAATTCAATATATGCTAGCTGAAATATTTGTTGAACCAAATGGATCAATTGGAAGAAATACAAGAAATCAATGTATTACTTGGTTCATTATACGATCAGCCCTAATGAACAGATTAATACTGTATGGTGGGGCCAACTGTGTACATAAACTTGGCACCAAATTAATGATGTAAAAAGGACTTGATTTTCTTCAGTTTCCTTGGTTTTATTTTGAGATTGGGCATCAAAGGGAATTTAGAATGCCCTAAGCACAATGCTTTATAAAAACCTATACAGCACCACTTTAAACGATATGCTCTTGGTAAAAAAACTTGAAAAAAAAATGGCAATAATGTTCAGCACTAAGCAGATTTTCTGGACAAAAATTATATGTATTCCAGAAAATTCATAGCAATGTGTTAGTAAAGGAATAAATGACCAACTGATTAAAGCTTAGTCCATATCTAGAACATGGCCAAGCATCTAACAAACTTTTATTAAACAATTGCTGCATAAAATCTATAATAACTGAATGGAAAGAGCTTCATACTTCAAATTTTGATGGGTTTATTGAATATTTCTTTCATTCACTCAAACCAAACAAAGTGGCCGATAGATTGGCCCACTGATAGTAAATTAATCACAGTAATCAACCCGAAGGTCGGTTTGGTAGGTGAAATTAGAGCTCACCCACAAGTAAGCCTAACAGCATGTGAAATTCACATGTTAGGGTAGGGGGCCCAATTCCTTTCCCTGTGCCACCTGTGATTTCCCCAGATGACCTGGTACCCGAAAAATGGTACAGTTTGGTTGAAGCTGAGAGTGCCCAGAGGCATCCACCCAGATTCGAACCCAGGCCCTCTGGTATCTCAGCGCTCTACCCACCGGACTACCTCACCACTGGTAGTAAAAGGGTTAAACTACAATTGTATTGGGACCCTAAGTGTTATCTTATCAGTATTTTCTTCCTTTGCTCAAATAAACATGTCTAAAAATCGATGGTAATAACTGAAGAAGAACAGAACCCCTAAGTCATAATTTTTCTATGCAATATTTCTTCCAGTCAAGTAATTCAGTTGAAAATTAGGACCTTAAGATGCATTATTCTACTCCACACAGTCATGAAGTGTCATGGTGAGATTTAAAGAAAACACAAGAAACAATTATGAAAAAATTCAGAACATAATGGAATTTGATAATTGATATAAAAAATCTGAAGCTGAAAAATATTTTGATACACATGCATTTCTCCATTATGAAAAGATACACACACAGAAATATACATACATCTATACAATTTCACATACATTTGCTATCTAGACAATTTTCACTGTAGTTTTAAAAGCCATAAAAAAACTCCATTGCACTATACAGGGTGAATTGTCTCCTTAACTTTGTTAAACAGATATGGACCAAAGAATTCAGAATTTCCTGCCAAAAGTTATACGGATTACTCATTTTCCATGCACACTGCTGTTGCGGCAATATTAAATCTTACAAGTGCTGCATCATACTTTGTACATATGACAATAAAATTAGCCAGATATTCTCCCTTCTCTTTATTACTGAAATTCAAAATCAGTAATTCCAGAGTAAAATTCGAATGAAGACGCTGCTGCCCATCATTGTTGATGTGGTAACATCAGCAGAAGACTGTGGGCAGTAGTTGGTGGGTGCTCTCTGGTAAATTCATCCACACTACAGCTATAATAAACAGAATAAGGTGTTTTTACACACTGAAATACTCGTGTGCTGAAAAATTAAAATAATCAGCCATACCCGACTGAATCTTAAACAACACACTGGTAATATAAAAGCTGCAGGCCTTTCACATACGACGATAAATCATAACTTCTTCGTTGAATGGAGAGCTGAGTGCCTATGAATAGCAGTGCAAATGGTGTTGTCACACTGAGAGGTGAACTCAGAAGTTAGCCAACTTTCGGCTGTTTCTTTCATGAGTTTCAAGGGCCCATATCTCTGTAACAAAGTGACGGAGACAATTCCTTCTTGTTTCAATTGGACTTATTTTGGGCCATTCTACCACCTCCAGAAATTTGTCAGTCAAATTTCCGAACACCCTGCATAATTATTGATAGAGAGAAGTGGCAATTACAAAGCAAAGTTAGTTTATAATATCAAAGCACACCTTACCTCTTCTGTCCCAGTTTGAAAGACTTTCAAAGCATGAATCAGGCCATTTACACTTGTCCCAACTGACTTCCTTAGAATTGAGAGGTCATCATACTCCTCAGTCTCTTCACCCTGGCCTTGTTTCCCATCAGAATTGCCAGATTTGCTGGGCCCTTTACTTGTCCCTGCACTACTTACAGCCTTACTTCGGCCAGCTTTTGCCGCAGATCTAGATCCCATCCTAGCCTCTGCAATGAAAATAAATATTGACAGTTTTGGTGGATGTAAAACCAGACCACGAAGAGAATGTATCACCATACATATAATACATAATCAACATGACAGAAGTTGGGTTTAGATTAGATGACAATACAAATGAAAATACCACTAAAAAAAATAAAGAATGATATTTCCTTTACTGATAAATCACCTGGCTAAATGACAAAATTGAAAAGGTTTTCACTCCATGATAATAACTACAATCCACTGATATTATCATTATTTTTACAATAGGTAAACAGATATCCAAAATCTAACAACACAACTGAGAGAGTATTCAATTCAAACTGTTCAACAAACAACACCCCAGTAGGACACAGAATTTCTTTGGTATAAAATTACTTGCACAAACAGTACTCTCATAAGACATAAAATCTCTTGGAAATCATAAACAAAGAGTGAAAACACTGTTTTAGCCTTCATTCACAAATTCATTTGGTTGCGAAAGAGGGTGCTAAAACGTGATAATGTGATTGTAAGAGTTGACGCATTCATGGATTCATGCTTTGTGGATGACAGCAATTGGGTTGGTGCAGCGGCTAGTGCACTGGCTTCCCACACAGAGGGACTGAGTTGGAATCCCGGTGGTGGAAGTTTTCTTTTCAGTGGAAATCAAATCCCTACTTGCATGCTATGTAGAGAGCACTTCAAGTTCTACTCGATCCATCAGATGGGATGTTGAACAGTGGACCCCTTGATGCCTTTAATTAAGAGCAGGTTAATGCCTGATTTCTCTCCACTGTTCTCCCATTCCCTGGAAATACTAGTTCTATCATACTGCCCACCTATCCCTAATGCTGCATACGATATCAGCTGCTGGTCACCTGCTCTAATAACTATTACTATTATTCATGCAATACACAATTTTAACATCCTTGAGTACTATATTACTCAGTGCAATTTTCAAAAAATCAATTTTCCCTAAAGATGAAAAAAATAACACACTCTCAAATCTTGGAATTCAGAGTAGAAGGGAGTTGATTAGTCTATGAGTTGATGGTACCAGGCAAGTAGCATGTAGATTATATTATTACAAGAAGTACTTAAACCCAGATTATAAACTAATGGTACATAGTTTCACTATTTCACAGGAAATTGCCGATGCCATTATATATGTTGAAAAACATTGTACCATTCATATGAAATTCTGTGGAAAAATATTAATTGTAATAGTATGAATACTCAAAGCTAATTCCAGAGCACGTGATTTCAAGCAGAGCAAAAATATGAAAAATATCATTTTATTAGTGAACATCATGGCTTTAAAATAAGTTTACAAATAAATGCACGACAGATTGAAGTATGGATAAAGTAGGTGTAATGATTGGAGGTATAAATGAACCTGCTGTCCTTATAAATGCCAATAATACAGTAATGCAGACTGAGAGCTGACTATACTACCAGGAGTCCTGAACAACTCTAGTGAGGTGACCAAATAAAATAAAGGGCAATTTTTTTATCCATGGTAATTTACTGTTTTAGGTAGGTTTCCGACGGACTAAAACCCTTTCTTCATTTCTGCATACTTTCTG
>LYUA01002507.1:194008-211293 GCA_002093875.1 Calopteryx splendens
GAAAGGAACTGGCCACCCTACCCTCATGTGTGAATTTCACACGCCGTTGGGCGTAGTAGTGGGTGAGCTCTACCCTCACCTACCACCAAACTGACCTTCGGGTTGATTACTGAGATGATATTATTCCTGTTAGTCCATTTTCCTACCAAATACGAAGCATGACTGAAGATAGACTAAGAACATATTCTTTCCTAAGCTCAGCATATACTTCTCCATTCACTTCCACCCGTCACCTCTCACAGAACAAAAGACGAACATATAATGCCAATTTCATTATGTAGAACAACTTTCCTAGGCACAATACAATGTGCATATTACCATCCAGTGTAATATATTTAAGTATTTTTGTGTGTTCTCTGATCACATGGCTTGCCAGCAGACAATTGTGCTTATATTTTGTAAGGTATTTGTTTGTGTTCCAGGTCATCAGGGAACACAAAAATAAAGACTATTAAATAATGATAATAGAAACATTTTTATCAAGTATTTAAAATAAGTATCCAATTAATTATTTTTTTTGATTTTCAATGAATTTTTCATAGTAATATAATTGACCAAATACCTAAAATTTATCAAGATAAAAGTTTTATAATGCTCATTTTTGCCAACCCTGATTCACATCTTGCCAAATCTCATTTCCTGATTGATATATGTTATTGATTTTCAAGGATCAAAACAATGTTATCTAGAATTTCAAGGTAATCTCTTTAATCCACAATAAGATTAGATAACTTACTCTTAATCTAAAAACAAGTTACGTATAGGCTTTGTTTCCCCCCAATGATTTAATCTGAAATAATCTTCACGAAAAAAATGACAAATGATAACACAGGAAAATCCACAATGAATCCTAGAATTTTCTCAATTAACATACATATCTATAAGATGCTGCTTTCAGGAGAAAAACTTGGGAGATTAAAAATAGCATTGTTTAAAGAAATTTTTCAGGCTAAATCTGGCAGAAACTGACAGATAATTGTCATTTTCAAGGACACTCAATCACCTTGATAATGACAGGGACTCGTTGTAACCTGTTTTGGTAATTTAATTTATTGAAGAGTGGAAAACTTTTAAGTTATGATTTAATTTCAACCACATTATAAATAATGAAATTAATGATGTTTTAATCAAAACATCATTATTTCATTATTCATAATGAACTTCCACAACATTACGCCGGAAAGAATTGAANNNNCATTATTCATAATGAACTTCCACAACATTACGCCGGAAAGAATTGAATTCTCCGACCACATTATTTAGCTAGATGCATCATTTATCAACATTACTATTAGAAGTGAAACACTTTAAAATCACACATAGCTATAAACTCTACAATTACTGTTTTAGAGCTGAAAATACAAAGAATACTTAATACCTACAAAAGAAAAATGCACCAATAAAATTATTAAATGGAAAAATGTGTATTTAGTGAACAACAGAACTTTAAAATATTCATTGATATCTGATTTTACTGATGACAGCTTGCTTTTTAAGGTCGTACTCCTATTTAAAATTGCCCTGAAAAAACTAATGGTTAAACAATGAATAGAAGCAGACTGGAGCAGTAGGTTATAGCATCACATTAGAGGCCAAAATACTGACTGAAGCATAGAAACCTTTTTACTGTCAGACAAGTAGGAAAGAGATTAAGAATCCAAAAATAATTTTGTAAAATCAATTTCCTTCTGGTGAAAGTGAGAATTGTTTCAATGACACTATTCAAAGCCACTAAGATAATTAGGAAATTGAAAAAAAAAACACTGATCCCCCTCCCATGTTGTATCTTTTTATCATCAAGGGGACATATTAAGTCTATGATTGACCGAGTATCCTTCACATACTGTTAATGGTAAGATTATAATCACAAGGTGACCCTCCAGGGTCTGTTCAAAAAGTTCCTGGACTTCTTTTAATTGCATGCCAATGAGGAATTTCAGTGAGTTGTGGTTAGCCCCACTGAATATTGAAGAACTTTATGAGTAACCCCTAAATTTCCATTTATTGATACGTATTTCTATTACTTGCCATTCAATAGTTATTTTTGTTTTATGATTTTTCATAATGAGACATATCCAGGAGCAGCAATTCAATGTGAAATCTGGTTTTAAATTAGGCAAGGAATTCATGGAAACTCAAACTCCTCAAAGAGGGTAATGGTGAAGTCAACATATATACATAACTTAGCCTTAATGAAATTACCATTGGCCATTAACGATTGCTGCCCTCTCCTTCAAATCTAAACCAGTGACATCTTTCTTTTCTTAATGCCTTGGAATAAATTTTTCCAGGTAAGGCTATTATTGTACCCATCCTCCCAATTGAAATTATTTCTATGTTTTTCAATTTCCATAGCCCCTCTCATGACCCACAAAAAATATTATTCCAGGAGTTTTGTTTTATAAAATAAAATCTTATGGCTTGAACACTAGCTCTAATGTCAGCTTTGGCTACGTCTCTCATTTGCTAGCTCTCCATCATCCTTTCGTGTTCTCCTCTACAAGGAAATGTATTATTGACACTGAAAATCTGGTAATGCATACTTGAAACCTATGCCACAGAGGCTGTAATGAAAATTCTCACTTAAATTTGTCATATGTCATCAGCCTCCAGAAAAAAAATTAACAATAAGTGGGATGTCAAAAACAGCAAACAAGTGGACTGGCAAGGTATGAAATAATTAACCAATGATTGATTTTGTGAATGGTTTTTAATTAATATGAACTAAGTATTAACATTTTTTCACATATTCATTATACAGTTGATTCACTGTAAAAAATGACTTCTTAATAGAGAATTAACGTTAATGTTACCTACTTAATCAAAAGTTAATTTTGAACAGGCAGTGTTCAACTTTAAAACAATCATTAGACATTCATGAAACGATACCAGTGAACCAGTTAAAAAAAATCAACTAGCAAAGGGTTTAACTCAGAGATGAAGAACTGAAGCATTGCTGAAAAACTTAAACCCCATTCACAAATTATATAAACTCCTCACTCACATCACCTGGCATGAGCCAAATTATGCATGGAAGAAAATTCATTCCTCTTCCATGGATAACAATGATCCCTCAAATTCTCCAGCCCAGGGCCTATCTCTTGGCTATTGCATTGGTGCATTCACCTCATCTGCATCATCACATATGTCCAAGTCATCCAACATCTCTTCTAGTGTGATTTTTGGCATTGTTTCATCCTCATCTGGATCATTTATATCCACAGCACAAGGGGCTTTATTTGCTTTGTAGATATTGACATTCTGGCGGTATCCTGGATCTTCTTCCAAATCTTCAAGGAAATCTTGATAATCCCTGGTTGATCAAAAGGTTATGGTAATTAGTCCATTTTTATGTTATAATACAATCATCAATGATGGGTAAGGAGATGATAAATCGTAGTGAGTCCAATCAGATGTCATTTTCTTTTTGTAACGGCAACCTGATGCATATTGATTCACATTACTGAAAGTTTATGTACATTTATCCTCAATTTGCAACTCAGAGATTTTGCTAGTGAATTTTATAACAAAAATTAATTTATAATGAAGATAATTCATTAGCAGGATTATAAAACTGGACTGAACTGAACATTTAACATTTTTCATGCTCGCGTTTAAAAACTACGAAATCAACGGCATTTTTTTAATATGGTTGCCACCTACATAAGTATGAATTTAAATACATAAATCAAGGCTTGCGTAACATGGGGCTGCTGATACCTTAAAAGGCCACAACAAGGTTTAGTAATCTTCAACAACAATCCAAAGCTTATTTCTATGGCAGTTTACCAATAATACAGTTTCATAGCCTATCCTACCTATGGCTATGATATTACTTGACACTATTTGATCATTATTTGGATTAATTAAATCTCAAATAAGAAATGGCAATACTTTGATTCAGTATACATGATCAAATTTTCATTGATTACCACATGTTTCCCTACCTTTTATCCTCATATTCCCCCAATTTCGTTTGACAGTGATATTAATTCCTCCTCAGATACATGCCAGGAATCACCAGGTAAATGTACTTATCATGATATGAGAACATACCTGTGGTCCATATTTAATTGCATATCATCCTCAGCCAGATGTTTCAGTTTCCAAGCTCGACTTTTCCTCCTTCGTCCATCTTCACCATAACACTTTTTCACAAGGACAACATCAGGCAGACTACCTTGTGACTGCAACTTTTCAAATTGATCATTATTCGCATTGCTCTCAGACAGAGCATACCTGAAAAAATAGTCAAGAAAGTATTAGAGGATATCTAGCAAATGGGACTAATGTACATTTTTAGATCAATTTTAAAAATTACAGTACAGTTTGCTAAAATTATTTTCATCACAGTAATTCATGTTTTCTGTATCTCTTTATTCAAAATGAGCCAGTTTTCCATTTCACACTGAATAAACAATATAGCAATTGAAAAGTAACATGTTTATAAGTCTCCCTGGAACATTATAATCACTATAGTTACAAGTGGTCATTAAAAACTATTCTTGTCACTATAAAAGATAAACAAACTTCATTTTTCGAAAAAGTTTCAAAAAATTAGTGGAAAAATAATTTTTTTTTGTCTTTAATGATGAATCATTTCCACCAAGTAATGGCCGATACCACTAACTATTCTTGTCGCATTGAAAGAAATTTATTGGCACCTAGGAAAGCTTACTCCTAAGCTTGGGCTTTCTACTTTTGAAAATAAGTTCTTGCCAGATTTTTATAAATGCTCTGAATTCTACTGCAGAAGAACAGACCATGGGCTAGTTCAAGATGTCAAAAATTTCAATCATTTCATGTTGTTCCTCCAACTTACACCTTTTGTTCAAGATTCACTTTTCATTTCTCTGATTTGGAGTCGGTGTTAATGGTATTTTAAGGAGCTCTGACATCGAAGGTCATATCGCATCATAAATTCAATCATTGAAAATCAACTAAATGACAACATAAAAAACATGCTTGAGTGAATCAAACCAGTGACCCCAAGGGTAGCCAGCAAGCTTGTTAACTATCAAGCTGCTGATTCCGCTCATCTCATGGTGAGAAGGATACATAATCAAAAGGATAGGCCTAGTTGTAGTTTTAGTATGCTATTGCACACTCTCACGACACCAGCTGGCACAAGGTGTGTGGTGTATTGGCTACCAATCCTGCATGATAAGTTTCTTTATGTCAACATTGCTCTATGGCCTACTCATCCCAATGCTCCTCTCAACAATGACACATCTTAGAATTTTCAGGCAAATAATCACATTCACACACATAATTCCACAGCCATTGTACTCGCCTGTTATTTCTCAGCTGACACCAACCATCGATTGATGTTAATAACCTGGCAATGTTGGAAATCTCTTACTCAGAATTTAATAACTATAAATGAAAATTGATATTGATACCATGAGCTGAGAATAACAGAAAAATCATTGGCATCAGAAAATTAACGGCAAAAGAAAACAGCACAAAATGGGCTGAGGCTGCAGGTGGATATTTCTGGAATTAACATTTAGAAAAATCAAAACTCAGATATATACATAAGATATATCCATCTTATTTATTCCTTGACATTTTATTTAGTCTTTCTTTTGCGCTTTACTTGCTTACATTTATCTGTAATAAAACAGAAAGCAGTCAGCGGCTGAATACTTTATGTCCCCCAAAACTCCGAGGAACAAATCTGTGAGAGCCCACTGTTGTTAAGTTTCCCATGAGAAAATGTTTGCAGACTCACATACATAACACTAAAGCATTTTAATGCTTGCTTATAGATATAAGGTTGGAGATGTAAATGGTACACTCAAAAACAGGTGACCTTCACAAATAGGCATGTAAAATTCACAGCACCAAAATGACTCCTTGATTAGCAGTGCAAATCACTACCACAATGGAGAAATCAATCGAGGCAACCTGCTCATCTCTGATTTCATAGCAATCACTGTACATGCCTAATGCAATTCTGAACCTAATAACAATGCAATTCATCAATATGCAATATACAGTTACAGTAGGTATAATTGGACAGCATATTGAAGAAAACCGGAGTTTCATTAGCATTTATAATTTGGCTCATGTGATAATAACTGGTTTTTATAAGGCCAATTACATATTTCTGGTAAGAGATTAGCTTCTCAGAGTACTTTGGGCAATTTCTGACAAAGTGAAGTTCGGTACCTTAGCGAAACATTATTTCATCATATCAATCTTGTGCACCAACCTTTGCTAGCCTGAAATTCTTGTTACAATAGGGTTTAATCTCTGAGCCCAATAGAAATATTATTAGATACTCCAATACTGATAGTTCAGTCATCAAAGAGGTGACCATCAACCGGGAGACTTGTGAGTGTAGGCTTGACTCGGGAAGAGCACAGAGGTGACACACCATCCGAAGTCAAGTGAGAGTTAAATGTAGCAGGGGGAATGAGGGGCGGTGGGAATTGTTTCTGAGTGTGGGCATTTGATTGGTCATTGTGTAGGGAGAGGGGAGGGAGGGGGGCCTATTGCTATTCACTCTTGAGGAACTTCTGGTCGGTAACACTACTCGGCCTAGGCCATATTAGGAACACTTTTTTAGCAGATTGAAAGAGTAAGCGGTGTACACTTTATGGTTTTAGCCTTCATTTGTTTCTACCTTACGGTATGTAGTGCACACACAGAGAAAGCACACCTATCTATGATATTGTCATCAATGACCATTAATAGCCAAAACATAATAATGTTGGCATTGCTATAATATTTTACCATTTCTTACTAAATATTTATTAATTTCAATAGTATATGCAGTAGAGACACATGGAATACCTTCCTATTAATATTTTAATCGTGCATGCAAGCATTCATGATAGAACATATCAGGTAAACACATAATTATACTTCGTATTCGAATTTAAGTTGAGTGTATATTTTCAGTAGCAAGTTTAGGGAAAAAAGGTCGCCTTAGATTTGGATGAATATGGCATGTGATTGAGCTGCGAGAAGATTTACTTCAGCATCCTCAGTTTCACCTACTTGACATAGTCCTCTTTACTTTTACCCTGCTTTCATGTTTACACAATAATAATGCCACTAATCCAGTTTATACAACACTTCACCAAGGGCTAGATTCAAATCCTTGACCTTTTGGTAGGCTGATAAGTATGCTACTCACATAACCCAATGTGATAAAAAATGAAAAGGAATGCTGATGGCTCATGTCCTTACATTCCTGCGTATCCATCATGGGTATGAGAATTAATTCCCATCATACACATTTGCATGACCTAAATGAATGTCATTACTACATATGCTCTTCACAAGATTAAAAAAAATCATACTCCAGAGAATTTCCCCTCCTACATATTGCTGTTCAAGGAAGAACTCTCACTTCCTAGCTATGACATCACCAGAATATATCGTTTACTGAATGATGTGTTCTGAGCCGTACACTCCGTTGAAATCACAGTGTATGGACATGATCTTTTTACCTTTATTTTTTCTAACCTCTATTATTGAATTACTCTGATTATAACTGGATGCAAAAACTTTTCTTAGATTCAAAATGAGCCATTTCACCACTGATGCATGCCATTGCAATAGTAATGATTAAAGAAGAGATATTCAGCTCAAGTATCAGCAGTAGTCCCATGCTTCGGAGGGGCATGATAATTTTTGCAACATTTTTCATAAATCACCATAAAATTCTCTTTCTACAGAATTTAAGACCATTACAGGAGTACCTAACCTACATGAGACAAAAAGGTAGAATTGTAGCTGACCCATGGGCTGCCAGATATGATTCTTAAGGAAAACAGCATAATGATAACTATCACAAAAAGAAATTATAAGGCCTTCTCACTCCCTCCACTCCACGACCCAGGTTACCCTCCCCAATGCAGTCACTCCCTTGTTTACCTCTCAAGCATATATTACAATGCTATCAAGGCTACCTCAGGTTTTTCCCTATCAACAAATGCAATTCCCAGTTTTTACTCCCAGACTTATTAGTGAAAAAAATTAACTGATAATAACTATATTCATACTCTACAAACCATTCCCCTTTGGAGGAAGCAAGTCAAAAAAGACTTCGGAAGAGAATCAAGAGAAAGATCAAGTAATTTCAGGAAATTCATAAAATATACCTGAAAATTCAATTAATATGGTTATCTAAACTAAATTCCCCTTAAAAGTTGAGGCCAAAAACTACAACTCTTTGGTATTTCAAAAACTAAATTTTAAGATAAAAAGGTTGGCAACTTACCCTAAAACAGTGTCACCAGGCCGTAAGATGTGTCCAAGATGAGTACGAGTGTGGATGGTATTGCTATCAGTGGCTCCAAGCTCACTGGCCTTAGTCACCCACGCATCTGATATCACATGCTATCAATATAAAAAAAATATAAATTAGTTTAACCATCTTAAAGAGTGCACATGCATCTATACATAAAGTTTTCCAAACGAAAGCACTTTCTTTGGAGAATGTATTAATGTATCTGACATTCCAAGCGAAGGGGGTGAACACTTGGGACTTCAGAACCACACTATCCCTACAAGCCCTCCTGGTAATAAAAAAATTAAATGATAATAAAATTATTTTCTCCAGTGTCATTATATCAGCATTCAATCAAGAATATATTTTTTTGGAAACACTGCAGACACTGTTTCAAGTATGGTGTTGACCCAGTCATATTATACCTAATAGTATTCCTACCTCATTATATAGAATGACTTGTCACAAATATACTTTCTGTTATCTTATCTTATTTAATCGTGTTCCTGATGGTATTTTTTCCTTTTTATTACCATTGCTATAATGTCTTTTTCATTATTGCCAGAAAGAAGCAAAGCATGTGAATGATTATGCATATTGTTGTCTATCATATTACATCTATAATAATATTAATTTATTTGTCCAGCAATATGTTTGTACATACAAATATAGAACACACCAAGAAAATATATCTCAGTACATATACTGGCCTTTGCTGTATGAATTCATCTACAGAGTAGAAAATATTTATTTTTAAACATTGATGAAGTTGATATTTGAACACAGACAAGGATTAGGAATTTTTTACTTTACCAGGTAGGCTGTTATAGAGCGTACAGCTCATATTTTTAAGTCGAAGTGCAGATATTCCTAGTTCTGACATAAGTTTGGTGCAGATTTTTAGCACTCCTGGTGTTGTAAATATCATTGCTGTCAGAGCTGCAAAGATGGTGCTTAACACTGATGATTGCAGCATTTATATAAACACACAAAAGAGGCATGATATTTTTTAAAAAAGGTGCGACATGGTGCATTTTACGTAAGTCAAACTTGTATTTTACCTAAATATAACACTCGCATTCAGTGAGGAACCCCAAGAAAGATTATAAACTAAATTCTGCTCTCGTGTAGATTAAATGAGAGTAGAATTCACTGAAATAGACTGACAATATCACATAAAAATGTTTAGTATGTCTAATAGATGTAATAAGAAATAGACTGAACACAGTTTATTCCATAAATTGTGAATATGACTGTCCCAAGATAATCTACTGTCAATGCTAATACCCAGGAAACAAGAAATGGTATCAAATATCCGTATCTCATTTGCACAATTTCTCGTTTTGAGTATACCATCTGTTAACTCCTTATCCTTTTTAATAGTGCTTCTGGTAGTTCGCTTTTTCCTTTTTATCATAATTGCTATGTTCTTCTTGTCATTATTAGAAATATGTAGTCTTTGAATGATTATCTATGCAGATATCGTAAGTATGGTGATGCATGTAGTACTATATTCCTATTTTTTGTACAGTCCTCATAGAGACTATTGCTCATTAGACAATGTGTATGATGAAAATAAATAAAATAAAAATAGATCATACAGGATACCAAACTATAATTCAATAATGGCTTGGGTGACAAAACATACCTTCAATGAAATAGCACCCTGCCCTGGAAACTGTTTGCGGTCTTCATCTCGTATTGGCTCAATATCCATAACAATGTACTGGCAAAGCTGCTTGGGGTCACATATACTACGAAACGGTTGCCTCCAAAATGACTGACCATTGACCTCCGCAACTATAAAAATTGATGACACTCATACATCATTCGGTTTCACAATAGGTGAAGTAAAAAAAAAGCTTGAGTTCATATTATTTCAGGGACTTTTACTCCATTTTTTTTGTTCGATAACACTCATGGAGAAATGTGCTGTATACATTAAATAAATCTAGATTTACACTTGATAAAGAGAAAATAAATTAAAAAATAAAAGTAGTAAAATATTATTTTTTATCTGAAATTATGCCTCTCCTAAGTTTAATTATAAGTACAGGATGTTCACAAATTAGGACAACAAATTTAAGAATGTTTACATACTATGTATTATGTTATAATTCAAAATGCATCACTGTGCAGTGCCACTTCTTCATATCAATGGAATACAATGTTTATTGGAAAACATTAATTTTGCAATCAAGTTTACTAAATTATGCTTCAGATACTAAACTTACCTTGTCCAGTAGAGGGGTCCATCAGGTGTAAAGCATTTGTGACTCTATATACAAGGCACAAAGGCCCAATACCAGCCAGATGGTGTCGTGTTGATTTTTCCAAGCATACCAGGCTATCCTTCGATACAGGTACTATTTCCACACTTTCAACATAAAGAAAATAATTAGAATTGCTCATAAAACCTGGAGCTACAACTTCATAGTAAATTAAATACATCCGATATTTCAAATTCATTTAAACAATAGAATATGACAGCCAGGAGAGATGCCACAATGTATGGAGAAATTACTTATCTCCCAAGTGTACATTTTCCCTTTTGATAACCAAGGGGAATAATGACCTCAAGTATGGCATTAGAAGTTCGTAAGACATGAGAATTAAGATTTTGCCCTACTTTATGGTCAATAGTCCATGCAGTAACACTCATGAAGGCCCTGATTACAGATTTGAGTGACTGTACACTCATTTCATTCTTCCCTCCTTTTACCCTGAACATTTTCTCTGCACATGTAGATTTTAGTTAAGAATGAATGGGTTGGTCTTTAATAAAGCTCAACAATTCTACAAACCATGCTTTCATTTAAAATTTAAATCCTGGTTGGTGTCCAGCAAATGCTTTTGTAATGAATGAAAATAAAACTCAATCAATACTCATTAGCCAGAAAAATGCACAAAAAGAGGTTGAATCTGAAAACTTATTGATTCCAAACTGACATGGAATGTATATATATCCACTGTTACTGTAGTACTGTAGCATGCTATGCAAAATTGTATATCTTTTTAGAATGCTTAATATTAGATTGCCAAAAGATTACCTCAGCTCTAAATATTTCGCTCTTTTCCAGAGCAGATTCCTCTCAGGTATTTGTGTATGGGGTAATGATTATGATATGGGAACTGTCCTCAGACCACAGAAAAAAGTTTAACTAATAAAAGGATTTTAGCTAATCCCAAGTCAGATGATCATTGTAAACCTCTATTCATTTTTAACAAGGATGTAATAAACTTGTACATTCTGGAAGTACTGGTCTACACAAAGAAAAAACTGTTAATCGTACTAGGAAGAATGACATTCACAAGTACAATATAAGGAAGAGTCATTGCATTGACCTGCCCTCTTCTAAACTCAAGATAACAATGGACCAGCATCATATTAGTGATGAAAAATTATTCAGGCCTGTTGACATACAAAATGAACCTCTAGTAAGGTTTAAAAGCAAACTGAGTACATGGCATATTGGAAATCCTTGTAATACATTAAAAAGAGGATATAGAATGAAATGAGTTGACAGAAGTGAAAACTAGTACCTCTGTACATCTCGACAAGGTCTATAGTGTTTGTAAAACTCCTGTGACCAATAAAATTACTATTATTCAAATTGGAAAACCAAAATTCCAATATCAGCAGGAGAGAAAGAAAGTTAGCCATGTAAACGCCCCTAAATTAACTCGATATGCAGCCTTAACTACACACCCTATTTCCACCGATCCTATTTTATCACCTGGCACAATACCTTACAGTCCCTCCTAGCAAGAAGTGGCTTGAACTGGGTGAGGAATGCTGTAATGAATGCTTATCAGTAGCTCAACCTCTAACCGTTCTCTCAGGCATATACGACGCAATGCAATAATTTACACCCTCTCACCAGATGCCAATATATGAATAACATGCATATTTATTCCACAAAAAAAATCAAAAGTAATGTTGGTACATCCATCCAGCATAGCAAAAATCATTAAAATGAAATGGTATTGGATTGTACACTCTATTACAGAGTGTACCGAGGCAATAAAATAGCAATGCAGAAAAATGTCAAAAACCTTAAAAGTTAAGCCTGTTCTAAAGATTAAGGTCATACTTGAGGGGTTAAGTAGGTTATTGTACACCTCTATTATATTCCTGGATGAATAATAATGTTAATTTAATGGAAAGCAATTAAACATTTACCTGTAAGTAAATTTGTAGTTATATATGTTGCTATGTATATCATGAGAGATGAGCTTCTTAGAATGCTGATAACGGCAAGGAAGAACAGCAACAAGGAAGTCAACCATTTTTCTAGCATTACTTTCAGTGGCATAGAAGAAATCTAATCCCTCTGAAAAACAAATAATTCACTAGTATAATAATGCTATACAATTTTTTGGGTTAGCTAGGTGCTTTTATCGAGTGCAGAAGAAAATCTATTAATAAATTAACTTATAGCAGGTCACAAATTTTACCATGAATTGGTTTGATGCCAAGAGTGTGTTCATGAGCTCTATGCTTCAGAATTAGTTGCTCTAGGTAAAAGAAAGTCTTTTTGTTGTCTGATTTTTGTCTCACTTGAACCTACAAAATGAAAATAAATGTAATTAATATCGCTGAACCATTTAAATCTTAGCACATTATTGATCAAAGTCAGGATCCAAGAAGAGTGAAAAAATTACCAGAGCCTTCCAAAAGTCTTTTGCCTCAGTTCGATGGCAATCTTCACACATTTGATGGTTGACAGTAAATTCAACAATAAAAACCTGCTGTAGGATTGCACCGCCAAGCACTTCACCATGAACTGTCAAACGAACCTGCACACGGCCAGAAAGTAATGTATTCATTAATTTAAATAAGATGTTCTGATGAAATTATAACAAAATAACAGTACAACTTTTGTTAGAGGGCAGAAGAAACGTTGCTTGGAAAATCGTCGAGGATAAGAAAATTAGTCTAATGATTATAATTATAACCCATTTAAAGCATTGGTAAATGTTTACCCCTTACCAATATATTATTTGTACAGAGATGGTTTACCAAATTGCATGATAAATAAAACTATCAAAACTTCAGATAGGCGGCCAAAGGAAACAAAATTATTATTGACGAGGGAATAAAGTAAACAGGAGTCCACTTGAAATATTACAAATATGAAAAATTGTTACCTTTATTCTTTTCGAATGTGGTTCAGTCCATACAAATCCAGCGTCTACCAGTTTCACTCTGTTGAGGCCTTTTAACTTTTTTAAGCATAACGATAGCAATTCTCTCGATTCTAAAGCACAAGATACCCACTCTGAAGGAGGTTGAAGATACCTAGAGAAGGTAAAGTAGGGCTTACCATACTATTTCCAGCATTTATTTCATTCATTATATTTTTTTAAACTCAGTAGAACTGACCTCTCACATCCTTTGCAAAAATATAATGTTCCCTGCTTTGGGATTCCAGCAGTTATATCAACCTCAGTTCTCAGACAGGCTACACACATATTTGCAGGATTGGGTTCTATAACAGTCCCACATTGGCAGCATAAACTATTATCGATGTTAAAGGAAAAAGTTAATAAGGTAAAGAGTGCATTTTATAACCATTTAAACATTAACCACACGTCACTATACTATCCATACATACATTCTACTTTCATTCTCTCCACTGCTAACGTTCATGTACTCCATTATTTATCGGTAGCCTTAAGGTTCGCACGTAGCTTTACTAATGAACACTTTACAGAAAACGAATCCAAAACACGTGTCACAACAAACTACTGACTATTCTACTATTCAATCTCTCTCAGCTGGGGTTAGCTCTATCCAAGCTCTATGACAGCATGGCCCCAGATGCGCACCTGATGCGCTTATGTTCGCGAGTTGTTCAATGGGCTACCAACACCTGGGAATTAAATCTCATTCTTGGTCGACAAAACAGGGAAAAGTTTGCAAATGTAGGGTAAGAAATACTATAATTGGTACTAATATGTAATATTTTTTAAATTATATTTTATCACATGAATTATATCATTATATTCAATGGGAAGCATAATTTTAAATTATTTTACGTTGGCTATTAGTAAAGTGTAACCTCTGCACATGTTCTGACGTTGAGTTCCGACCGTTCCGACTGGTTCCGAAGGTTCCGTCGTTGTTGTCGACACAGTTGTGTTAGTGTGTGGGTATAAGAAAGCCGTATTTGTTATTAATTCAGAGGGATGTATACTTCGCTGTTTTAAGAATTCATAACATTTGAAGCTTATTATAGACAAAATGGGCATGCCAAGTGCCTCTGTTGAGGGCTTTGACGATAACGAAGAAGGTGGTGATGCCTCCGAGGTGCACGTGAAAAGTAAGAAACCAGGGAAAAAATGCGGAGGTTTTCAAGGAATGGGTTTGAGTTTTCCGGTCCTAAAAGGTATACAAAAGCGAGGCTACAAGATACCGACTCCAATTCAAAGAAAGGTGAGTGATGTTCTGTTGATCCTGTAGTTGTACTAGAGTCAAGTACGTTCCGTATTTCTTAAATGCTTGCCAATTCTTCATTATGTAAATAATAGAAACTTAGACCAGCCCCAAGTTGTTAGTGGAACTGAGATGCATTTCATTAACTGTTTTTGACCCTTGCCTAGACAATACCTCTGGTCACTGAGGGAAGGGACGTGGTTGCAATGGCTAGGACTGGAAGTGGAAAGACAGCATGTTTTCTTATTCCTCTTTTTGAGAAACTAAAATCTCGAAGTGCCAAAACAGGTGCTAGAGCTCTTATCCTCTCACCAACTCGTGAATTAGCTCTTCAGGTAAGTTTTGAGTTCCATCTTACAAATTATTACCTCACTTGCTGTACTGAAAGAGCTGACTAACAATAAATTATTCTCCCATTTTTATAAGACAAATCGTTTTATAAAAGAATTGGGTAGGTTTATGGACCTCAAATCAACAGTAATTCTGGGTGGAGATAGTATGGACACACAGTTCGATGCTCTGCATGGCAATCCTGACATAATTGTTGCTACTCCTGGGCGATTTCTGCATGTCTGTGTGGAAATGGATCTTAAGCTAGATGCAGTGGAATATGTTGTATTTGACGAAGCTGATAGGTAAGTTAAACGTGCAGAATGTTTGAATTTACGCTTAACTGTAGCCAGCCTGTAATTAAAGTTGAAACATAATGGCTGTAATTTTCATTGTGTTAGGTATATACAAATCCTATCAGGAAATGCTATAAATGTAAGTTATTTTTTTTAGGTTGTTTGAAATGGGTTTTGGTGAGCAATTACATGAGATATTAGCTCGCCTTCCGGATTCAAGACAAACTGTGCTTTTTTCTGCCACTTTACCCAAAATGCTGGTGGAATTTGCTCGTGCTGGACTTTCGGATCCAGTTCTTCTGCGACTCGATGTTGATTCTAAGATTCCAGATACATTGAAGCTGGGATTCATTTCATGTTGCTCAGAAGAAAAGCCAGCTGCCCTGCTTTCATTATTACGCCATGCAATGCCTGAGAAAGGTCAGACAGCAGTGTTTGTTCCGACCAAACACCATGTGGATTATGTTTATATGGTAAATGTTATACATTTGTTAATGATTCCATAATATGCTTAAAAAGTTACTGATAAAATATATGTTTATGGGGGAATACAATTTAAATCCCTTGAAGGAGTTCCAGTGACTAAAAAAATAGTGTCCTGTGTGAATGGTAGTACTTGTATAAGGGAAAGCTCTCAATGGGATTTCTTAAAAGAAGGATGTCTAAAAATGTGGGGGGTACTATCCATAGAGGTACAAAAGTAATAGAATCTTGCAGTTATAGGAAAGTTAGTAACAGCAATGAAGTGGCCACTTTGCTCTGTCAACAACCCACTTAGTGGTGATACCTTGAATTCAAAATTTCCCACATAAGCTAGTGTCACTGATGGTACACATTTCTTTGGTCCTATTTTATTTCTTAGCAAATTATGTATATATATTAATGATATTTAATCCTTTTACAGACTTAAATTTAGCGGCTGCACATATAGGTTTCAACACATAAACAGTAAAGACAAACCATGAACCAGACACAAAACCAGCTAAAATTTGTCATTGCCGTAATATTTAGGCACAGAGTAATAGCATTGTTTACTAAGAACCATAGTTTGATCTTAAATAGTCTTGGTTGTCACATTTTTATTTCACCTGGAAGGTGAATTATATGTGCATATGAGGGATTATAAATTCGGGGCTTTTTTCATGACAACTTTTTCATTGCACTTTTTATGAGTGTCTCAACAATATTGGAAATTATTTCAGAAAATAGCTTAATGTATGCTCTTTTTTTGTAAAAAATTAATTCAAACAAAAATGCTGTGTGTGAAGGTTTTTATACAAAAATGGTACTTTTTGATGAGCATCATATTTAGTTTATCCACTCTGTATTTACACTCTATTTTTAATTCTTTATCTCATTTATTTTTCTACTTATATGCAGGGACAATGCATTTTCAGTAATTAAACTTTTTTATAATTATTATAAAATAGTATCTTTTTCAAGTCTTGGAAATCTTAAATCCTGGAGAATAGCGCTTATGAAAAAATAGAATTTCCTTAATTATTGAAATAAGTTATCGAGAAATACCTTTCAGTATTTATGGACAAACCAAATTATTTCTGTATAGACTGGCTATTTAATCCAGGCACTCATTGGCTCAGGGGCAAATGAGAAAAAGGAAAATTGGTTGATGATATTTTCATGTGCTTACTATCAGGCAAACTTTACCGTTGTAACTTCAGGTTACTTTACTGTGGTTGTCAGAGAATTATATGGTGGTAAAGGATTTGGAATGGATAGGAAGGTAGAGAGTAACAGTTTTTTAATGGCATTCACTATTCCTTACAAGTTGCAAGCCCTTTGTGTCTACTACTTCTACTAGAAAAAGTTAATTTCATTCATCATTGCCATTTCATTTGCCTCCAGTGACCTGCCAATATGTAGCTTGGATCATAACATTTGTTAAAGGCGTGTTTACACAGTGCAATTAATTGCATAAGTTAATGGTAGAACACTTGCACGGTCAAAATTGCAC
>LYUA01002508.1:26525-36609 GCA_002093875.1 Calopteryx splendens
ATTTATTAAGTATTGGATACTTTCTTTTGAACCACTTACCTACCATACTGTATTGATACGGATCATGATATTAGTTTAAATTTTACAGTAAAATAAACGTCATGAAATGACCCATTTTCAAGAAATGGTTGTCATGAAACAGGAAAAAAAAGCCATGAAAGTCATAAAAGGAAGGTCATGGAATTGAAAAATAAAAGTCATAAACGTCCCGTCTCTAATAATGACTCTTCACGTAATGGACATCTTTCCTCACATTTGGAAAACCCAGAAAGACAACTTACTTGGGTTTAGCAGCGCTCAGATGCCAACCCGCTACCCTCTCTGTATTTGACGACCCACTAGAAAACTGGGCAAGTTGGAATGTGCGCGATTCTCTTTAGGTGACGCTGTCCGTTTACTTAATGGCGTGTGATACACGCGAGCACGTAAGGTCATTCACGCAAGGGCAATTCCTCCACCGCCCACGAATTTGAGGAATTTTGAAGTTCCACTACCTTCGCAAGCCCCTTCCTTCCCTCTCGATCCCCATTTAGAATAGAAAGTTCCAGTTGTGCCTCCATTTTGGAAGTAGGGGCTTCGATGGTTAGCGCTCTTATTAGGGCTTTAATTCGATGACCAACTGTTAGAAATAGTTAAGCCATGTTATCACTCTGAGCTGCAATGCAACTTGTGAGTGAGTTACATAAGTTGCTTGTAGAGAAATATTAGCATGAGTCATGAAAGTTATGCTCTCGTGGTTTTTCTGTTTCCTAGGAAAAATATTAATTCTACTTTCCTCTGGTTGAAACCAAATGCCCCTCCCCACTAACTACACCCTTGAAGTAGTGGGTGGGATTGCGTGCTCTGATGACCATTACAACAGTGCTGGTTGGAGTACAACAGTGCTGGCAATAATGGATCCTGGCAGATTAGCAGATCACTGCCAGATAGGTTGAAGGGTGGGATCCAAATACCAAAAGGTAGCCCACGCAGCGTCCGTCCCTCAGTGAGGCCGCTGCAAAGGCATCTGACACTAGAGGTGCGGCCATTTAAGCGATAATGTTATATATTAAAAAAGAATGAATTAATGCTGAGTTTATTGGAGTGATAGTTACAGAGTTATCAGGCATATGAGAAAATGTTATTAGCAGAAGTTCAAGTAGCGCCAGCTAACGTGGTTCCTGATCAGGTTTGCATGAAAACAAGGAACTATAGTCAGGAACATGTAGGGCAGTGTTTTCGAACAACTTGAGGAAATCATTGAGGGTATTCCTGGTTGGCAACGCCTGATAGTGATTATACGTGAAGGGTGGTTGAGAGAATAGATGGGAGTGAGGTTGGTGGGGGAGTACGGTTTAGGAATACGGAATGACCGCAGGGAGGAAATGGTAATAGGGTTTTGTAGGAGGAGTGGCTAAATTATAAATAATACCTGTTTTAAAAGCCACAAAAGACGTAGGTGCTCATAGAAAATGCCGGGAGATTCAGCGAGATATCAGGCATTATGATTAGGCATATATTTAGGAACAGCGTCATCAGTTTGCTCGTTTTCCCTGGAGTGGATGGAGATTCAGTCCATAATTTAGTGCCGATGACGTGTGAGATGTAACATTCAAAAGGATACAGATGAACAAATTAACGTAAAATCTATAGCCAGGATAAATGGGTCGGATTAGCTCAAGCAGGTGAGACTTTTAATATCGCAGACGGGATAGTATCGCAGAAGTCTTAAACAAACTGTAGAAACAGCAAATAAGAAAATAATCAGGAAGCTATTGATAACGGAAGAGATTATCAGAAAAGTAGACAAGTTAAGGAGGTAGGAGAACGTAAACAGAGATTTAGAAAGAATAAAGTACAAAGGAAGGAATAATTAATCTAGACGATAAACAAATATGGCAAAAGAAAGGTTTAAAAAAAGCAATACCTATGGGGACGTTACAGATAAGTAAAATGGGTGCATTGAACAGGAAAATGGAAGATATGCCATTGATGCTATTTCTGACTGATCCCTGATGGATACTATTGGAAATACGACAAAGAAAGTATTAATTAAAGCATAATAGGTACAGGAAAAATGGAAATACTACATCGAAAAAGAACAGTTGGTAAAAATAAGTGCAGTCTAGACTTAAAAGAAAGAGCTAGTAATTTCTATATGGATTGCTTAGGTCGAGGCATACTCTATTTTGAGATAGGGAAGGCGTTAAGGGTAATGAGGGAGTACAACGGGGTTAGAGATAGGTAACATCCCCACCGTCATCCGTTGACATAGCTACTCAGCACGTGAATGCAGTTTTTATTAGTACTACTCGTGAAAAAAAACCTACTTACACAGAATCCTATCAATATTCCATTCTTTTACAGGCTTCCCTTAAATAGTGCATATAATCATTTCTCAAATATTCCTTTCTGCCTTTTGCATTTTGTCAATTAGCAATACTTAGTCATGCCGCCTATTTTGAATCGGCTTATATAAGTCACTATTTGCAATAAAAGTCACATCTGTTCAAGGATGAACAGTGTTTATTACTAAAGTCCCAATGGGTTGTATTAACTATAAGTACTCTTCTGCATTGGTATATTTTTGTACATCTAATGGACTTAAGGTGATGTTTAAGACTACTGTCCGTCTCAAAATCAGTAAAATTGTCATCGATAACGGTAGTATATCAGTTAGTGTAGTTTTTTCATGGACATCACTGGTACGTGGCTAGAACGACGCTAACATCTCGGCAACCTACACCACCAATGACAGATTCTTAAAAATCTTCATATTACATTATGAAACAATAAAATTATTGGTAACAAATGATTACCAATGATTCTTTTTATATATTATCTATGATATTTTTTAACTTTGAATGCATTTTGCTAATTTAATATGCAATGTTACTATGAATTAATATAAAATAGAGAAGGGACGATATTTGGAATAAAATATACATTTCAATTGTTAAGCGTGAAATGCCTCAAGCCATTTGAAATTAAGGACTAATGGAAAATTTCCCTTCTGCTCTTAACTGTATTCCAACGAGAAATTCACGCCATGAAATTGAAGGGACGAAGAATTATCCAAATTAAGCCTAGATGATAACCTTAACGCCTTACTTAGCGTCAAAATTAAATTTTTATTAAGATTATTTACCACAATTTTTTCTGTCAGACGACGGTTGTTTCATGCAAAACTTGCCGCTTTGTGAGAATTTATTTTGCGCTTCGCACCAAATGTGGGATTCTGTGACTTAAGTATTATTGCCTTTTTTCGGCTACGCTCATTATGATTAAATTTTTCCAGCCAACTAACACCTGCAATTTTCTTGTTTTTAGTTACTTATTGCCATTCCGCTTTCCAAATTTGCCTCCACTTATTCCTCGAAAAATCATTATCTGAGAGAAACTTTCTCCCTTTTAAACGAGCGGCTTCATCCAAGTGGTGGGGCGACGTATTTTCCGGGGCTCTGAGAATGCTTCGCCGTTCGCGGAAAATTTTTATTCTTACGTAGCTATCAGTTTTATTGCCAGCAGACAGTAGTTCCGCGCCCTCGGAATCCCCCTTCTGTGCCTAAAGGAGATAAGGGAAGTGGGTTGAAAGTTTTTATGTGGAGAGATAGGGGAGGGATTGGGGGAGGAGTCGCGAAATACGGTCAAAAAAAATCTCCAAATTAAACATTTGGATAATTCCTTCGCTTTCTCTCTCCGGGTTTAGAGTGGTGTCCTAAGGAGAAGGGAGATAGCAGCAGTATCTCAGGACAATGATTCGAGCATAACGGTTAATATCTGTACCCGGGTGAGGAAACATCCAAGCCGCATATGCCTCCAGCTTAAAAGAAATGAAGTCCTCTTTTGAATATTTTTGAGTTGAGGAAACAAAAGAAAACCGTGGAACCGCGGGCTGTAAGACCATTTGAGTATTTATCGTGAGGAAACGACCTTTACCATTTAGTCCTCCGCGTCATTATGCTTACTATGCTTCCATCAAAATTCTGCTTCATCGGCGAGTGACCGCAGAGGGGGATAACCCTGAATCCTAAGAGTGCCATTTTCACTACGGGACAGACATACTGTACCTACACCTCTAAGGAACAGCGAATGCGACAGTGGATTCTGAGAGGACTGAAGGGTCAGGCAGGTACCTAACTATCTAACTACCTGGAAATTCTTAAACTTTTGAGTAAAATCCTCAATTTAAACCGATAATTTACCATCAATTGATTCAAAAAATGCTAACCAATCGGACGATAGGTATCTTAATCGTATGGCAGATAACCATACACGTCACAAGATGTTTACAAAACTTATACCAATACAATTAAGTGGCATTAGTGAATAATGTACCAACAAAGCCATTAAAGTAGTATTATTTTTATATTTTTAGAAGTTTGCAGAAAATAAGTTTTCAACGATCATATGGAATACTTAAATATTTTCAAAGCGGGAATTAGAATCCAAAACCATAGGTTTCACCCCATAGGTGCAAACATAGGTATACACAAATTCCAGCTACCGGGAGTGGGTGAACTGCGAGGTGACTGGGTTGCACGTTGTGCGTTCCTTCCGTGTGACATCGGAAAGAATTAGGAGATGCGAGATGCGGAGATTTTCCAACCGCTCCACCACCTCGTCGCGGCTGAACCGCACCAAGTATGTTGCTGAGTTGCCACTTTTGCTGCAAGCACCGAAAGTAATAGTAGCATGGGAATTTATAGGGGAAAGAAAAAACTGTGCGTTACGAGTTAAACGCGCTTAAGGAAAGGAGAAATAAGTCATCTATGACAGAGAAGTGAGTTAGTTACATTGCAGTGCGGACCGATTTATCCGGAAGCGGTGATGGTAGGAGGCTGATTACTTTTTAATACTTTCTTATTCATTGAACTTGAAATAATCTCTAAGAAATCACTTCGCTAGTCATCGCAACCAAATACCTGCCGTACTGTTGGTAAAGGTCATTATCAAAATACTGAATGCATTTTACGTACTACATGGCTAACGATGTTTATAATATTAATAAAGTAAATAATAGCCTTCGAAATGATATTTTGGTGTAGGGGGTTGCTACAATCTCTTTGAGAGAGTAATTAAAGTGAACTACGTCGTCGTTGTCAAGGACCTCGCGCCTTTAATTGGGCCAAAACTATCGCAATATAGATAACAATATCACGAGATGCAAAAGAAAAGCACGCTGAAAATATCTCCCGTAGATTATGATTAACACTATGCATGACATTTTACGCACGCAATACTTCCCCTTGTTGTGGAAAAATTGAAAAGAGCAGCAGGGTGTGCAATTATTTTTGATTGCATGGCTTAAACTAACGCTGTAAAAAAATTAAATTGACTTATATACCAAATTAAATGGCACTTGATGATCAATCATTTTCAATCTTACTCAGCTTGGAAATTTAGATAATTTTACGACAGATCCTGTTTAACATGTCCTTTGGTACGCATAGGTAGGTACTTGATGTCTACTTCTCCATTTGGATCATATTCACGTCTTTAATTCTTTCTGTCTAAAGTGTTTAATTTCGTTCGCTACCCTTTCAACTTTTCTCATTTTTCAATATCCTGAAAAATATCTGTTGAAATTACAGCGAGGCATCGAATTTAAAATATGATTTCAAACATTAACTCTCTTGACCTAATTACCCTCTTTGGGAGCATCATTAAGTGCCATTTATTTTCGGACTCATTGTTTAAGGTTACAATAAAATCTGGTTTTTTAGACTTCTAAGAAACGGCTCCTCCCGACACAATAATATTAATAATGCCTAATGCCATTAAATAATATAATATTTTAATAGGCCTAATGCCATTAAAACTATTTTTAGAATTAGAATATGAAAAAATCACAGGTTCAATAAAAGATTTTTCTTGAATCAACTTATGGTCCATAGTCTTTTTAACCTAACATTCTTTAACATAGACTCTTTCGTCGTATTGCATGCATCTCAGCATTTAGACATTTTCTGACATAAATGCATGACAATATTGCGTTAATTTACTAACAGCAAAACTGAGGTCAGTTCTGGCAGAAGTACAAATGCGAAATAGCTTTAATAACTTTCAAATTGCTTTTTGATTTGAATAGTTTAATACCAAAATCTTCTCTGTTTTCCTCCATATCTGGATAGTTTGAATCCTTAGTTTTCACACAGGGCATATAATTCTATATATAATTCTCTTAGTCAAGTATTAATTTGTTCTCAAAAGGTTTTACGTCAATGCCAATAAAATGAGAAACTGCTCCCATGTCTTTGATATTTAACGAGCTGTAAAGCTCTTCTTTGGATCTTTCACCGTTATTTTTTTTCTCACCAATTCATGATGTCGCCTGCATGCGTCGTCATCGTCGCAACACAGACCCACTTCCAATAAAGCACACATGGATCTGACACGGAATGCTTGAGGCCTGGTTCACCAAATGTTTCACTCACACAATCATTTCAATGTTTTCCCTACTTGTGATGCCGATAGACACTCCTTTGTGAGAGACATACCTCATCCGGAGACATTTCTCCCAATATTTCAGCCGGAACGTGCACATAATCTCTTTTAGCATTCTGTTTATGTAGGCAACGACCTCATATAAATGCGCAAACAATCATTTCTTATGCACACACGCATACCATAAGGGACCTCAGGCTGCCTCTTTTCATCACTGGGCTGTAACTTTGCTAATAATCCATCCCATAAATGTTGTTGTCAATATCCGTAAGCAACAAATTGGATTCACCGTCTCTTTCATCTTGGAACTGGCAATTACTTAAGTCATCAGCGACGTCAGACCTCCGTTTTTGTTCCTCCAACCCCATTAACTGTACCATTACCACCTTCCTCGTCATCTCCAGGTTCACTTGATTTGCTAATGAAACCACTGATGCTTTTGGCACACATTTAGGGATTATGGATCTAAATGCGAAATTAGTCTTCTCAAACTCCGCGTTTCAAAACACTGTAGGGCCTTTTCTTTGCAAATACACTATATACCTTGTGTTAACCCTACCCTCCTTCCATCCTCCTAAGATACACACTCCATGGCTTTATTGTCTGATTTCACTGTTGCTCCTAACCTCAGATTCCACGACGCACAGCAAAATATCCTAATTTCTCTGATAATATCTCCTGTCTCGTTCTATGGAGCAGGCACCTTCCTAGACTGGCCCTAGCTAAAGATCTCCTCGGATATACATTGGCGTACCTGAGTTTCAATTCAATAAGCGACGCACAGTGTTTCATATGGAGACGTGCTTAGTTTCTTGGCATAGCCTCTCTTGTTTTGAGGTTCTTTTCAACTGTGTGTCTATCTCTGTAGTAATTCCCTTACCGTCTAACTTTGGAAATTCTTGGCATAGTAGTAGCTACAGCTACGCCCCTTCTCCCTCCCCATTGTTACTCTGCAGTACTTGACACGCTCCTCTATTGAAGGACTACCTAGGAGAACTATTTGTTCACATGTTAATGATAGTTTGGCTCTTTATCTTTTTTGTCGTTTCTACGTTGGGGAAAACGGAAAAAATCTCCCATAAAGGCGAACAAATATTGCCCCAAGTATGAGGTGTTCTGATGCCAATTGGTGCCAATAATAGTGCAAAACCGGAACCAAGAATCAGAACCCAATTCATAGAACCGCAACCGGGATAAAATTTGACCTTCCGACTCCTAGTTATTATGTTACTTTTTTCTCAATTCGAACAGTATTTTTATATTGAGAAATTGATCAAAGATGAGTTATTGCAGGTAGGTTAGAAAATTATCCCAAACATTTTTAATATTCCCCGAGGATGAAGGTAAATCCTATTCAAGGAAATTGTTTACGCGTAGATACACCACTATTTCATCCTATTCTGCCATTGGTGTAGTCTTTTGTTTCAGTCTTCATTGTGCTTCCCAATTTGAATCAGTTTTTGCTAAGGACTTGTCCTTTGCGCAATTGTTAACAGTACCATTTAAATATCTCTCATCTAAACCCTTTATTTCAATTTTTGTCTGATATTTTTAATCCTGAATAGTATTGCAAGTTGTGCTTTGTTTCTTGTGCTGACTTTTTGTTTTCTATCAACAGGTTTCCTTCATCATACTTACTTTAACCACTTTTATCGTGCTGATTTTTAAATACTTCTTTTCAAATGAATATTTTCTCTTCATCCTTCCTACTTTCTCCTTTAAATGAATGCAATTCTCGTCATGCGCTGCCGTTGTGTATTACGTGATTTTGTATGAAAACCTTCTGTAATGTACCCACCCAAAATTGTGTCGTAGAAGACTCTTTCGTGTCTCAATCTCGCTCCAAAAGTAAAGATAATTCTCTCTGTCTCAATCCTGACAATCGTATAATTAATTATTTCTACAGATTCCTCCTGAGCTTCTTGTGGCCCATTTTTTGTAGCTTTGTCCTCTTTTCTGTCCTCTTCCCCTTCTAAATCTTCTTCTAGGCGACCGTTGGATGAATGGTGCCCGTTGCGTTTATATCTGGTGTAATTTTCCTTGGATTTTTGAGAATAAGCCGCCTCTTTTTCTTTACCTATTTGTGGTCACTTCGATACCAGAACCGATAGTAGTGGCCACTTCGATACCGGAACCGATAGTAGTGGCCACTTCGATACCGGATAGTATTCGCATTCGTCGCTTCGTATTTGCTCGAATTTATTTTTAATTGAAATGCAGTTCTGCTGAAGTAGGTAGTAATAATTTCCACAGTTAACTTGCTTAGCGCTGGATTTCTGAAATTTTGTACAGAATTAAGCATTTATTCTCTATAATTCTTTTTCTCAGCAGTCCCTTCATCATTCCTTCCCTATCAACCGCATTTTCATCAAAATGTTTCCGTCATCACCATATCCGAAGATGGCTTATCAATTTCTTGGGGTTTTCCTGCTTCTGCGTTATTACTCACGTGATCTCTTCATCGACATCAGGTACTTCACATACCTATTAGTTTGACGCAAAAATACAAATACCTAAGGTGCTAGCTCGTCCGTGAACACTGCTGCTGCCTCAACCGCGTGGATACTCTCATCAGACCTAAGTAAGGTACACTGGCACTCTTCCCGAGACACACCGAAGTACACCGATCGCCACCCCAAAATCTCCTTCAGAACTCCACTAATTCCTAAAAATTAAAGCGCATTTTTCACGATTCGTTTCTTCGGTCCTTTGGTTTTGCACGTTCCTGAAGTGATCTATGGGTCCCAATTGCGTGTTTTTTTTACCATCCTGACCTACTCTCATGGGCCGTTCCCACCTTAAACACATTGATTTTGCAGTCGCAGTTTTTTTACACGAATGATGTAATTTAAATCTTATGTTATTCAAAATTCGTTTAGAAGATAGTGCGTGACGATGATCAACTATTTCCACGGAAATTATTGTGGGCCCTTCTCGTTTTTTTCCACATCTTATTGTTAGTAAAAAACAAATTAAAGAAACAGTGGTCATATCTGTATTAGACGCGCGTTCCCATGTCGACTGGCAGTCACCAAGCCATCGCATCTGGATTAGATTTTTCAAAGTTTTATTGTTCTTCTCTACACATTTAGAAGAACTGCCTATTTTATTCATGGCAACTTATTCTTCGACTGAACTCCTTTTTTTCAGATTATTTTTATGTGTTCTTAGAGATCGATGCACCTTCCAAATCCGGTTAGATACACTCGAAATCCTTGAATACTCCCCTGTGATACAATTTCTGATGCATTGGTGAAATAAATTATTTAGCGTAATGAATTTCCTCAAAAGAATCACCTATTGCTTAGTCAGTTTTTGCGGCCAGCAAAATTTAACTTAACTTGAAAATGGTGTTCGCCTAGGAGTGAGTGGAGATGGAGGAGGCCGGATTGTATTGTCTCTCCCGACTTAAGACTGTATTGCCCTTTTATAAATGTTTCTATCCAGGTAAGCTAAGTACAGCTAAGCTAAGTACAAGTTTGATGCCACATAATAAGAACGGTTTATTCGTCTGTATTTCTGCTTATGGGCTTTTTTTTCTATTAGGGATTCTTTTCGTTGGTTGAAATGTGGTGTGAATTATTTCTTGGAAACATAATTCTGCAATTAAAAAATTTCCTGTCGATATTACGTCAATAACAATATCTTGTCATTCTTA
>LYUA01002509.1:67537-80922 GCA_002093875.1 Calopteryx splendens
CCTGTGCTGTCTGAGATTTCCCAGGACGATCTGGTACCCGAAAAATCTTATAGCTTGGGTGAAGCTGAGGGTGCCCAGAGTCATAACCCGGAATCGAACCTGAGCCCGCCAGCTAGTAGCTCAGCGCTCTAACAACTGGACTTCCGCGCCCCTGCCTACACAGATAAATATTAATTATTCTTCTGAAATATTAATTTCAAAATAACGTGAAATTATGTTAAAATATTTTATGCGTCATGAAATTTATTACACTGTTTTAGCACATCCGTCGAAATCACTTTTCTTGTATACTAGTTTGGGGAATACTAAATGCAAACGATAAATTTCGAGTAATTAAGTTAGTTTAAGTAATGCGTTCGGGTTAGTCGGATTGGGGGGGGGGGTAACGCGCCCCCCTGTTAACCCAAAGGCTCAAGTTCCGCGTATGGCATGAGTGTCAAGTAAACTCGGGTGATTCGGCCATTGGGAGACTTGATGACAGGCCAGGAGAGGCATATGGAGATCCCAGGGGCAAACGAGCCAACAGATTATTATGCAAAAAATTACATTATGATTGCATGCGATGAATAGAATTCCCAAACCGTCCCCTTATTTTTCGGCAATTACCGAGGTCATCAAGCTTAGCTCCAGAGGGAAGAATCCTTTGGCAGTGAATCTAATTTTTTCATTAACGAGGTGGTTGGAGAACAAGAAGAGCTGTAAAAAAGAAAACCAACGTCAACATCCCAATTGTACTATGCACAACGGTGATCGGCGATTTTCCGTACCTACCTCCTTTCTTAGGCGTTGCTCTCGAACATTCAGCAATACTTCAGAGACAACAACTCCGGTAAATTCAGCCTACAAAATAGCAATTAAATTAACATTTATGTTACTTGACTAATTTTATAAACATGAGTTTAAGTAACAGACACACACAAGTATAGAGTTTTTTTTACAAATAAAATACAGTTTAATCTTATGGATGATAGCAGAGTTCAAAATGCAAGTTATACTTCTGCTTATGTGCACACAAATGAGCGAGATTTCACATCGGAAAAATCATTCACCCGTCTTTTTCCACTCTGAAATCTTACGCATTATTTATTTAGTTAAACACGCTACAGTTCTGCCATTACAGTAATTGAGGTGCATTAAAGGAATAACGTAGTTTTACATAAGACACGGATATTAGGAACCTGCTACGTCGAAAGTGAGAGGCATGGCCGTCCATTTATTTCGATAGATATTACTAAAAGCCTTTTTGCATACAGTGGCGCTATATACAGAATATACAGAAACAGATCCTCGCGATAAAATAGCGAGCACGCATTTATTTTCCTCTACCTCCCGGACCACGCCGTCGGACGCCACCAAAATCGATGTCAAGCCCACGATGTACGGCGCGGACCACACGAGCAGGACGAAGAACTCGTACCACACACCCCTCGAGTCCGCTAGTGCTTCGGGCACGATGACGGTCAGGAAGAAATAGATGTGACTCGAAAACTGAAACAAATTGGCTGCCGTCTGCATGAGGATGAAGCTGCCGTACACCTCATTGACACCGGCAGCGAGGCGGCGGAGGTCGTGGTGCAGCTTGCACATCGACCTTGCGTACTTCCGGTCCCCCAGCGACGGCCTCTTGAACAAGAGGTCGACGGCGGCCCACCTCTCGCCGACCCCAGCCAGCCGCGTCCTGCGGAAACCGCTCGACGCCCAGCTCAGTCTCCAGATCGACTCATTGGTCAGCCTCAGCCTGTCCTTTATGGCCGAGAGGAATGCACGGAACTGCAAATCCATCGAGAGCGTAGTCCACACGGATACCCACACCACGATGGTCAGCAGGGGGTTGTGCAACCTCGCACTAGGGTTATACTTTTCCATCAAAATGACACTGGGAACTCCTACGGAGAAGGCCGCCATGTGCAACCAAGAGTTGAACCTCTCTCTGGCGAGGCTCGGTTGAACCCTATGACCGAACTCGTCGGTGTCCATCTTGTATATGGTCAGCAGGATCGAGTGGATGGTTCGACGATATCTCAGAGAGAAGATGTTGGCGGAAATGCTGAGGAAAATGGACAGAATAAGCCATGAGGTGGCTAAGAACCCATTAAAGTTTGAGGGGGAGTCACTCTTCAACACGAACAAAGCTGGGAAGACGAAGAGTACATAATATGACTGGAATGCAACGATGATTAAGCTACTGCCTGTGTACAGGAAAGAACTTGAAAATAATGGGGCGTTTTTTAAAGGAAAAACACCTAATATTCGGCTGACCACAGCATGAAGCTGAAGAGCCCAAAAAATATTCCTTGTTCCCGTCATGTCCAAGACAAGAGAACAATACTGCCGACTGAGGAACTACTCCCACACCGGAAAATTGACATTCTTTTCAACCAATTAGGGTATTGTGATAATCAATGATGGGCATTATCGTTTAATCTTCAAAATACATACTTCGCGAACAAGGAAGTGAGCAAATATTGGATCGAGATTACACTGAGTGACAGGACGCTTGCCTAGTGAATGGACCTATCCCTTAAATATTGAGTAGCCAGGGTAAGAAAATTTGAAAAGGGCAGAAAATTTGTTCTTTCCTTATGGTTATAACCGGAGACAGGGGGGTTTGGGGTTCACAAGGATAACATTGGATAACCAAGGCTGCCTTGAGGTACGTGAGAATGAAACCAAGGACACGAGGAAAGGTTTTCAAAGCGAAAACCTCGGGAAATAAAATGAGGGTTTCAAGAGATAGGAAGCCCAAGCTATTAATGTTTTGAGGGCAAACACTAGAGCATGTCGATCCTTACATGGTGATTATTTTCTGGAAACAATTTTATCAAAGAAAATATACATTGCAAATGTCCAAAAAAGAATATTTTTTACTTTAATAATAAAGCATAAGCAATACTGGTATCCTTATTCAGCGCCATCTTATCACGCCAGCTAACCAGTATAATGACATCTATAAACACTAACACAGTTTTAAAACACTTATGCAAAAAATGAATGAGATTATACTTATAAGGTGTTGCGGTTATCAAATTGCATAACTTCTATCTTAATAAAAGGAATCAAATGCGGTATAGATAAAACGCGGACTAATCTGCATCAATAACAATGCTTACCTATAACACATATTGCGATACGCAACGTGTCACATTTTCCTGCTCTTCGTTCACAGTTGCTTCCGCTCTTTATTTCCTCTCGCTGGTCGGGATTTTTTGTTTTCTCGAGAAATTTGTCCGCTGATAGTTCAAGACTACTTATCAGTTGCAACACACCCTTCGTCTTTGCAACAAGAAGAATATATACGCAGTCGAAATGAGATAACCTGATCAGAATTAATTAGAAGTTTATGGAAAAATTTCTTCGTTCCTAGAAATTCGAGAGCGTTTTCTGCTTCTGTGCTAATTAGCAAACTTAAATCACTGTCCCCGGGACTCAAATGCTTATTCGGTCATCATTACAAAACGAACGGGAGCAGCTGGATTATAATTCTTGTCTGAGAAAGGGAGTTCTATAAACGGTGGCTGAAATATTGTTCCACCGTGCAATTACACTCAGAATTTGGCAATATCCTTGCAACATCAATCGAAAGCTTTTACACTGGTGCCGTAGTCACAGTTAAGGAACGTAAGAACCTTAAAATCTCTTAATTATAGTTTTGTCCGAGCCCAGGATTCTGAATTTCATTATGGATTGGGAAAGAATCGTCTTGCCTTTTTTCCGTCATTTGTTGTGACATACGCCTGTTTTACAACATCGTCAACACTCCAAAAAATTCTTAATTTATCCCGTATCTTTTTCTTACCTTGACCTAGGTTTTCATAAAATTAGCATGCTAAGATTTGATTTGCTACTTGGACGATAAATGCAAGAGAAATTTCAAACATCCTAACGTGGCTTGGAGGAGTAAAGGGGTATTTCTAAGAGTATCACCATCAAAAGGTTTGGTTTGTTTGCATCCAATGTACTCAATTCGCCCCGAGTTGGTTTGCAGACGTAGCATGCCTGTCTGATGATATAGCGATTTCAGCGTTTTTTTTGGATAATGGTGGTTGACCGCCTGACAGCAAAGGATTGGGTATACGAGCAGTGCATCCACTCTGCTTCGTCTCTTTTTCAAGAGCTTTTGCAAAACAGGCGCAGAAATTTATAATTTCCCCATCACTGCATCAGCCCTATGAAGGTGGCTGGGACCTCACTCCAATGAAGGTGGCTGGGACCACCGAAAATTTAAACAAATGGTTTTCTGTGCCCAACTTTTTTTGAGGTCTTACCTTGTGACGAAAAATGTGTGGACTCCATCACATAAATTATCTTATGTAAACGGGAAATATCGGGGTAATGATAAGGAGGAACATACTTCATCTTCACTATTATTTTTATTGGAAATAAAACATACCTTAGATCAGTTGGGCCAGAACTGTCAATTAACAGAGCAGCAAGGAATGAACAGTAATTATGTTAATTCAATTCGACTAAAAAAACGCCAACTGGTGAGACTTCCGATTATGCGTCTTTTAATTCATTTTAGAGTGACGGGTTGCAACCACACTTTGATCTTTAAATTTTAAACTGTGTGACAATAGGTGCTCAAGGATAAAGGAGTAAGGGGTCCAGAAAATTTTCCTCGCATTATTCATTCTTTGAAGGAAAATAAACAAACTGCAATCACTTGCAAACTGCAACTGAGGGGCGCTAACTGGGGCATGGCACGTGCGCTTTAGAACTGCTCTCGGCCATTTCCTAATCGATTCGATTCACACTCGTGACTTCGTCCGCTGCTGCCTTAAGAAGTCCGTTCATATGGAAACACTGCGCAAAATTAGAAAAGCAACAAATAATATTTAGGGTTGGACCAAGGGCTTTCTCTTCCGAGAAATCATATTTGTTGTCTACCCTCAGTGGTGCAAGTTATGATCAATTAATGAGCACATAATTACTTCTTGTGGACTCTTACCGTTTAATACTACACTTTTAGGAACTTTCATTTGCTTGAAAAGTGGATTTTAATAGGGGAAATATTAATGCGATGGTAGAAATAATAATTAATTCGCGTTGAACTGAAAAATTATCTGGGGTTTGGAAGGGCAGCTCATGTCGTGTTCACTTGCAAAGGAATACGCTGGAATTCCTCCTCGTCATGTGTCAGCGTTTGACACGAAGCGTACTTGAGACAAGTTTGATGAACCCAAGTTTCTTTAATACAGCTCCGCAAATGGCCCTGACATGCTTACCCCATGTTAGGTCAGATTTTAGAGTTACTCCTAGATATTTTACTTGGTCCGTTTTCCTTATGCTCACCCGTGAGGTTCTACAGGTGTAACGGTGCATGGATTTCTTTTCTCAAAAATTAATCACTGTAACCTTCTAGAAAGAGCTTCATAGTCGGTTTTATTACTTATATCCAGATAGATGACCGCTGTCGCGAATAACTGGCATAGCTAGAAATTTTACAATTAATGTCAATATTCTAAATGAGAGTGAATATAAAAGGGTGATGATACATGGTGAATATGAAAAAGTCATTGACATTATATGACATGCAGTTTCATAAGTGGATGAGGGAAGAAAGTGAATAGCACAGGAGATTACAGCTTCATTCCCTTATTAGTTTATCACAATTAGCAATTATCAAAGAAGAGTGGAGCTCCATCAGGCATTGCTATTGAAACATACAAGGGATAAAAGATGCACTCAATGTGGTACAGAACCTTATTTGATGGTCTAAGCAGTAGTGAATCTGGACAGAAAGTGGGCAACAGAATACGCATTTGAAAGTCAAGTCGAAGTGCAAATAATAGATACCCATACGGTAAGAATGCAGCGTGAACGCACCGTGGTGATATTCACTCGTATCAGTGAAAAAGTGTGATCGAATTAATTAGTAAAATATTTTTTGAGTGCGGAGAAAAAGGATGACTGCAGCAGAAGGCGAGGAATCCCGGAAGATAAAATATGATGATTGTAAGTAGAAAAAAAAGAATACAAATATAACATGAAATAAATTCAGGACATATTACAGCAGAGTTGGAAATAAACTGGAGTTTTTGAAGGAAATAAGGTGCTTTGGAAATGAGTCAACAGGCCAAGTAGGTCGAAGGCAAAGAAATGAATGCAATCAAGATTAAGAGTGGTCATAGCCTGGGATGAAATTGGGGAATATTGAAATGAATTGAAAGGGAGAATTTCGAGTACCGTGTATAATAAATAACACAGGTCAACGACGTTGAGCCCTGGGCAAATTATGATCGCTAATTTGAAGGAGTTAAGGACTCCTCGCTCTGATATCGATAGTGCTCGATCCCCAAAAGTGGGGGAAAATAATTTAAAAAACTGATTTTGAATGTATCGCGCGAGACTGAAATAAAAAAAATAGCGATTGCACTCTGGAAACTATGAGTATATTACACGTAATAGGTAATTCTTTTAAATGTAACAAATGCAAGTACCTACATACAAAATACTCAAAAAGTACCTCATCGTTACCGACAGCTCAGTTACTCGCCATCATGGAATATTTCCTGTTTCTGTTTTTGTGGCCGAAGGAAGATAAAAAAATAAAAGCAAAAAAAACCACCTCCTTTCTCGGAAACAAAAGCTAATTTGACCGTTATTTATTCAAGAACTTAAAATTTGTTGTGCCTCAGGCACACTGAAATATGAAGCGCAGACGAACCATTTACAAGAGAAGTCCAATATTTTAATTCGGAGCTGGATGAACACTGGAGTCTACTTAGGAACGCACTCAAGGACAAGTGTGGGAGGGACAGGAAAGGCATGAAGGGGGGCGGGGAAGGCGAAAGAGAAGAAAAAGGTGAGCAAAGCATGAAGATAGGTCGAGTAAAATAGAAGGTGACCAACGCTGGAGTGCTCTTCGCTCCCTAGGCCAGAGCTATGGCCATTCTGGGAGCACGAAACACCGATTGCCTACCCCTTTCTAATTGCTAGTCTAGATGGTCGCCCATGAGCAATGGGGCCGGTCCGTGTGGTCCCTTTGGGCCCAATTGCTCTTTGATACGTGCCGTTGAGATACAAGCAAGAATGACGTCGCGTTATCTCGGCTGGAGGAAGTGAATTCAGTGCTACACGAAGGAAACGGCCTTCGTAGTGGGAGAGGTTGGTAGCCCCTTTCTTTTTCACAGAATATTCTCCTGCGCCAGTTTACACCTCCGAGCGTCTCAGATGTCGAAGGAATACTCGTAAAATATCGTTTAACTCCATTTCGAGCGAACACACACCAGAAATAGTTTATCTTGGAATATTATTTTATGTTGTGATCTGTACATAAATTCGAATTATTAATGCACTTACGATACTTGAAGTATCATGAAAGGGAGTGGAGCATTAACTCGGGCGGTTTATGCCAGTTTGGTTTCACCGCGTAAGTTTGAAGCAGCGTGAATGAGGGGATAGTCGGTGAGCGCAATAACAGGGCGGAAAGTGTCTAGAAATCCCTAAAAAATAGGCGCGTGTTGGTAAACAGATTATTTCATGTTCAGTTGATTTGAAATCGGACTTAAAAGAAATTAGGATTTCTTTCTTCGGAATCCGTGGGGAACACATTATAATCTTATCGGGTGAATTACTTTCAGTCATTAACAACCCCAAATGAGTAATTGGCACCTCAGAGTTGAATTTTCATTTTTGCTATGCGCATTTTGCTCAGTTATCAGCAAAAGTTTTTAAACTTAAGAAACGGACTGTAAATATAATTTTCTCTCCAAGCGCTTTTCTCAAACTGAAAATAACAGTACCATAACATGCCCTATCAATTTTCCTATAGTAATTTTGATGAAATACTCATGAAAAATAGAAGCACTAATGTTTTAACAAAAGTCAAAAACCTTTATTTTAGTTGGGTATGCATTTCCAGGGAATAAATTTAGAATGAGAAAAATTTTCAGAAAATCAATCGGATTATAGATGTTCTGCATGTAGATTACCCGCGTGTTTTTTTTCTTATCCCCTAAATGTTATTGGATATTATAAAACTTTTAAAGAGAACTTTCACGCGGTAGACAGACCCTTGAGTTCACTCGTGCGAGAGGGGTGGCTAAAGCTTCCAAGTGAAGTTTTTGTCAAGAATTTTGAAAGGCTTTTCTTCTTCGAGGTCTCCCCGTTTTCAACGTCAAATTCTGGAGATTAGGAAATGATAATTAAATAAATTACATACAGAATGGTCAAGATCCTGTGCGATTTCATAAGGCTAGAAATATAAATCGGTTAGGACACGTGATGAGGAATCTAACAGCCACTTACAAAAACAACTTATTAAAGGGAAGTCGAAAGGAAGGACTGAGGAAAAGTGAAAGACCCAGAAGGCGACCGTTGCAAGAAGTAGAGGGTGAATTAAATGGTATGGGATAGGGAGACTGGAGAAACCCAGGATTAATAATTTTAGAGAACTATGTACCGAGGATCACTATTTTCCATCGGTATTACGATACGAGGACATGAACGACATTGTCGATTTGACAGTGTGAATGATATGAACAGAAAGAAAATTTGGGTGATATCCCAAGTACGTCAACTCAATACCCCCTGCCACACGTCCTTTGCGGGATATTATGCAGATGTAGATGCACCCCGCAATAGGCCTCTGGAGCGTGTGGAAGAGTTGATAGGAGACCAGCAATGAATAAAATGGACCAACAAAGGTGGTCTGTAAGGGGGACATGAATATACGTGTTCGCGTTTTCCTCTCCTTGTGGTCTGCAGGGCTGTAAAGTAATCAGATTGAAAACAAACCATTATGAAACCTGATTACATGTAACCTGGAAACAAAAATCATGATTACTATATCAGATTACTGATTTTTCCCAAGTAATCAACTAAAATTACATTCATACAACAATCAGCTAAAATACATATCGATTTCAAGAATGATCACTCAAAAATTTCAACGAGAAATGTGTCATCGGCTGTCGAATTAACTGTGAGAGATCAATGGAATGGATTGGATAGATTAAGGAGTTGGAGAAATAATTAAATCCAATAAAGTCATATTTGCGTATGTTCGAAATTTAGTAAGCCAGTCGGCCAAGGGTTGAATTTTTTTTCTGGCCGAATTACAGAACTATTGTGAGAGGTATGGGGCGAAAATAAAACATTAATAAAGGCTAGTAAGGAGTATCTCGAAAATTAGGAAGGTTTAATTAAAAAAAACAGAGGAAAGGACATTTAATTTATTTGGAGATAATATAAGCTAGCGAAAGAAGCGTCTTCCTGGAGGAGGGACGGACGTGGCGTAAAATTTAAAGAAAAGATTCACTTGAGCTTAAATAGGGAACGAAAGAGTACATGATTCCGAAAGGAAAGTTGATGAGTGTGAATTGGAGGCTTTTGGGATGTGAGAATAGAGAAGAGCGGTGTAATTCGATGGACGGAGAGGAAGACCGACGAAGAAGAGCGGGGGGAAATGGTAGGGGAAGAAGAGAGTCGATCGAGAGTCGCGGTACAATACGAATGCGTCAGAAGCTGATGGTGGAATACACGGTAAAGAATAATGGAATGCTGGAGCTCATGATAGAGGGTGGAACGTACGAAGTAAATTATTAATGGAAGGTGTACCTAGGCCTTTCAGCATGTTTGAGAGGAGGTAAAAAGCAAGTGGAAATTAGTAAAGATCTGGTGTAATAAAAAAGGTACATATACTATGTAATTATTAGAAGCGCTAAGTTTCTTAAAGTGCCACGACATTTTGTAATAGTTTCCAGGGTTCCCCTTAAACCTTTCTCTAATCGATACACTGCCTAAGATTATAACGAAGTCCTCCGACACAAACTCAATAAAATGGGCAATCATGTGCACTTTAATACTACCCTAACTGTTGGTCATTCCATAGCGATTAAATAATCTTTCATGTCTGCTTTTATAAAATGGCAAATTAAGATTCCATAGATCTTCCGTCAGCATCGAATGCTGACTGAAAATCTTCACAGAGTACTCTGTTATTGTTTTCTGAAACTTAATGCCGTTTTATAAAAGCAAGGAGAATTAGGCTTCCATCACAAACGACAGCTTAGGTCACGTTCAATTAAGCACGCCTGCTCACGAAGATCCATCCACATTTCAAAGAGACTATTCATAAAGGGTGGCAAGAGAATTAAGTTATGAAAAATACACAAGTGTAACCTGCTTGTGAAGAAATCCACAGCGAGTGAAATACTGAAATGTTTTGGTAACTCCTCCCACTATAATTCTTCCTCCTTAAAGGCTTCCTCCCACTATAATTAGCGTATAAAACAATGCGGAGAACGAAGCTGAAATTCACAGTTTATTGGAAGCAAACTAGAGTATCGGTTTCTTATTTGGCGTTGTTTCAAAGGTACGTTATAATATAATTAAATCCGAGTTAAATGAAGTACATATGAAACTTACTTTTTTACACTGAAATCCGTGGATGTGAAACTAAAATCTACAACAATTTTCCTAGCAAATTTGAGGGGGTAGCACCTCGAAGTTTCTAAATACTTGCGTTCCAAATACATATGAAAGAAAAAGTACCTAGCTTTTGTGCTTATACTGGTAATACGGGATATAGCATTTTATAACCATTTTTTTACTGTGTGCCTGAATTGGATTTTTTTTGCTATTCAATAGTTACAACTTTCCGACTGGCATCAGTACAATATTTGTATGTCAGCAAAGTGAGCCGCGTTGTAAAGAATGCGTACGACGGATTATGAGAGGGTTTTCTTCGGTGGTATGAAAATAAGATGCTTGCAAATGAAACATTCGCATCTCACACGAGAATGGCGACGCAAGAGGGTAGTCGTTTTCAAATGAAATATAATCCACTCCAGGTGATCCTTTTACGGGCACGGGATACCTAGAGCCAAAGAAAGTTGACCCGAATAAGAAATTTAACCAGTGGCCTTTGGTTTTCAATAACCGAATATATCTTGGATTGTAAAAACAGATGAATATACGGTTGTTAAATTAAAGGACGGACTTCAAACTACTACTTCACCCCAGGGTTATAAAGTTGAGAGGGAAAGAAAGAAGATTTGCAGAATGGTCAAAGATACGGACACCAGAGAAAGTATTTCCTTCGAGAAATTTTGCACGGTATGTAGAAGGGCTAAAGGCAAAAAAGATACAAAACTGAGAAATCACAAGCGATAAGAGATACAAGGGTTTTTGAATGAATGAATTTGAATGAACCCAATAACGAAATAATTATATGAAAACCTCAGGCAGAGAAGGCCACCTGAATAAAAAAAGTGGGACAGCCGGCAACAAAAGCCTCAAAATAAGGAAACGCTCAACTTAACACACATCTGAAGCAGGGGTCCCTAAGTGGTCGATATGAGCATGTTAGGGGTCGATTGTGGCTTGTTGGCAATTGGAAAAGAGTTGATGAAAACAATATATCAAGCAACTAAATATCCCCTAGCTTAATAATAAAATAATAATGGAACAAACTGCCTTTAAAATAGTAAAATTCCATATAAAATATTTTTACAAAATTATTAATAAAATTTTAAATCGAAATACTCAACACATATTGAGAAATTACTATGAAAATTTTATGTTATACGTAGAACAAATATGTTTTTATAACCTACTGCCTGGATACCATTTTGTATGCGTACGGCGCGTAGAACGAAAGCAATAGTAAATCAGAGGGGTTTGAAAATTTTTGATGGGATCGACGGCCAAAAAAGTTTTAGGGACCCCTGGTCTAGATTATGGTCCTCCCCAACAATGAGTCCTGGACATTAATGAAAGCAGAAAATAGAACATGGGAGCAGGAATATGGATAGCCAGAGAACGATGAAAATTGAATGGATGGATCGAGACGCTAACCAAGGTATTTTATGAAGAGTAGGAAAAATAATGAATTCAGTAGAAACTCTAGAAAATAACAAGTGATAACCATCTCGGACCAATTATGAAACACAAAGGCCTTTAAAAAATAGCAGTCGAGGGGAAAATGAATGGGATGAACTATAGGAATGATTCCATGACATTAAGAATCATGGAATGAATAAGGAAAGACGTCAGAGAGAGAAAATAAGGAGGCATGAGTGGGCTAGCCGAGAGAATAGTAGGGAGCGCATCAAACCAATCTTGATAGCTACTGACGATGATGGGAAAATAAGGGCACTTTTTTTGCATCACAAAAAAGATGGTCGTTGGCGGTCAATGGTTTCTTCGTGTGTATTCTGTAACGGGGGAAGCAGAAAAATAATAAATTCCGATGAGGATCGATCATTACACTACCTTAGCTGACGGAATTACATTCTTGGGTTGAGGGTCCAAAAATATGAAAAGGTTATTGTTGGAATTTGTCCGAAAGAAAATGGATTCAACTCCAGCAATCGAACTCCGATGACTAGTGGTTGTTCCCTCAGATATGAGTGGTATCACGCATTTTTAAGATCACATCGTCTTCCCTCGGGGGGAGTTCAAGGTCACAATGCCAAACTTTCCTTAGATTTCGACCGCCAAATGTGTGTGTGGCAACGAAAGAGAGGTTCATGAAATTTGACATCACGGAAAAATCCATTACGACGTTATCTAAGAGCGAACTGTGTATGAGAAAAGTCCTCCGGCTCTGTAATAAATTAAGATTGTTCGCTCTTCATTCGTACATTCGAGAGAACAATTTTCGTTCCGCCAGAAAACATTTTTAATTGCAGCAGTCGTTTGACACATGGGCTGTATTTTAATGTTTAATGGTAATTGATAGCAAAAATATGTCAGCGTCATAAATATGCCATTTATATCATGGGTAAATATATAATGATACAAATTTTATTATACAATGATGAAGAGCTATTTATTAAGGTATCTAAAAATACTTATCATAAACATACTCGAACGTCGCGGTGTTGGAAGGGAATATTCAACCATACGACGCAAGGGACAAGGGATTTTGTAACTGTGAAATGTATTAATTTTTGTGGTCTGGTATTTGGCATTAAAAGGGCTTGACTAATTTTAAAAAAGCAATTGCCTGAAACGTTTCCGGCAACAAAGCTAAAATGGAAGAACAGCATGTATAAAATATACAAATATCGTCACTCTGGTTTTTTATACCAAAAACTGAACGTAATATATAGCTAACACTTAGAATGATGGAGGTTGGGATGGGAAATTCGTGACCACAACATAAGGAAATACGTACGACAATTTATAGAATAAAATTTATGGTTTCAAGCCACATCTTCGAATGAAGTTCACGAGCTAAATTCAATGGAAAAATTCACCCTCGAGATACGAATAACAGGTTCTAGTCTAGTCCCTAGCAACTCGTATCTGCTCCATGGATTGTCATAGTCGTCATCTAATGGAACTATGGTTTTGATTCGGGCGATCGCTAAGGCCTGACTGGCATTTACCGGCTCATGTAAATTATTTGTACACCTACCCTAAATGTGAAATCC
>LYUA01002510.1:31784-52992 GCA_002093875.1 Calopteryx splendens
TCAGTAGTTTGTTGACTCACCGGTGAGTTACTATGAAGCGTTCAGCAGAAGAGATCCCACCGGTTCCGTAACTGTTGAGTCTGCTGAACGCGACCAATGTCTCGGGTGGAAGTGATGTGATGAGCCTGGCTGTAGCCGTTGCTTTCCGTGAGGAGCTTGACTTCCTGCGACCCCCTTCATGAGAGCGACTAATTTAAAAAAACGGCCAAAGTACACTCTAAAAACGATTCGGGCCACTCTCTTTACATTCGGGGCCCGGCACCCACCACCGATCGAGCCTGTAACAGTAGCCGCCCTGTATTATATTGTTCATATTTATAGATTGAAGTTATTGGATTCCATCCATGGCTTGCACCAATGTTAGCTAATGTAGAAATATAGAAAATAGAAAAATAGAAATATAGAAAAATAGAAAACCTCTTCTCTTGCACGTATGCACTGCCTCGATTCTCTTCAGGCGAAGCTTGTCAGCGGCAACGCTTGCCACCCGTGAGACCCCCCTTTCCGAGGCTGCATTTATCACAATGATCTCTTTCGAACAATTCACGCATACCAATGAGAACTTTGTCCTGAATCGTAGCCCCGTTGCATTCGTTTTCTGAACTTGGTCTTGGCTTAGAATACGTAAATACCCCTGAGATGTACCATATAGGGATGGGCAAAATATACCAATATACCATATATCTCTGCATTTCAGTTAACCATTCTTGGAGTATACGTCTCGTATTATATTTAGCGCGTATAAAATTAACTCTCCTGCGGATCCTCCTGAGGATAAAATTAACGCTCCGATCACTCCCGCTTTGAATCGTTGTCTATCCAAGGTGGGGTAGAAACTGAGATGCCCTTTCAGCCATAACTCTCATTACAGAATAAACATAATGAAGAAGGCACAAGCGGTATTTTAGTTACCAAACGGAAATGACGACAAAGGTTCTAACATTACGTAGAAGAAGAACATATGTGTGCGTAGTACCCTGTCAACCGCCGCGAGGGCGTGTGGGAGAATAATTCATCATAGGCATAGGTAACAGTTTATGAAGCTAATACGTTCTTGTTGAATCCGACTGCGCTTCATCGGACAGTATAATTAAAGGCAGTGAAAGTATTCGTAGATCCTGAAGGTCTGGGTGATGCTTCGGTCTCGGCGGCGGTGCGAAAATGAATCAACTACGGCAAGCACCAGCAGCTCTGGTCACGTGCAGCAACAGCAGCAGCCTGTGGTGGGGGTCGGTGGTCTGCCGGAGAGTACTGTTCACGAAGGGATGGAGGTGGGGCCGGGTTTCGAAATCCTCCTGCCGGTCGACTCCGATTTGACTCGGCAATTAACTCTCTTTAACTCTTTTGAGGTGCTATTTATCTCCTATTGCTGCTGACTATGAGTTCGCAGTAGTAGTGAGGTGCCCTGGGGTCAATTTTATTTTGCATTGTTTAAAAAAGAATGAGGCATAAAATTACAAGTGTTGGTAGATGTGCAACTCGGAAGAAAGCGATATTTGTACATTTCGTTTTGTGTTTATGCTAATTCCTGCAAATTGAAATTGACCGAATTGAGAAACCAGGTAAAATCTTATCCTTCGAACATACAACCGAGTTAAGTCCCGTGCACCTTTGAAAATCATCGGTTGCCTTCGCAGCGTTTCTGCCGAGCTTTCAGGAATCCTACTTACCGCGAAAAGTTTCCGGGCGTGATATAGGGAATCAGAGGGTTTCGAAAGTGTTCCCTTTAGGTTTTTTTATATTATTTCATTTTCAAAAATAACGAACTTTTTTACTTCTATAGAGCCCCGTATAGAGGGATTAGGTAGCAAGATGCAGGTGGGGCGAGGGAGGTCACTTCTTCTCTCCCCCGTGCCCCATCGAGGACCTCCTTTGCCTTGACGCACATTTGATTTGGACAACAACTGCGAATTCATTTTGCTTGCAGACGGGAAGTGCCAACAATTGTTGCCTTCAGAACTGGATTCATATCGTGTTACACACAAAGATAACCAAAAGAGGGTAGAACACGAAGGCGAATGCCTTCGAGTGTAGATAAGGTCCTTTCCCACGATCTAATATTTTTGTGTATTTCTGTGCTAATCATTTGAAGGCTGTAATTATTGCGCGCTCTGCACTGTCATCCAAGCATTCGCAGGAGTATTTATCCCTTTTCTTCACCCTACGTGGAATGAGTTTCTTCACGGTCTGTAAAACCCTTACGTCTCGGCATCCTATTTCCATGGGATGGACCGTAACAATTTTCGATTGCTGCGAATGTGTGTAAGTGTACAAAGAAATGTACTAGGTATTATATAATAAGACTGCGACTGTCCCTTCTAGTTTGGTGCTAATATCTCCTGGTAACGGTTTCTCGAGTGAAATCAGTATTATAATAGCTTTGCGACGCTTTCTTTATACTCTTAGCATCAGTAAGCGAGTCAGTCTGCCTCCTTTGGATGAACACAAATTTTAATTCCGTTTAATTTAAGAATTATATTGCCCTCCCATTGTTATTCTCCCTTCCCTTTACCTCCTCTCCCCTCTCGTGGCTACAGAGAGTAAATCGTACAGTGACAAATATGTAATACAGAGGGCATGTTAATGGGTCGTAACTTTCAATAAGCAAAAAGAGTAATTAATCCCTGCACAAATTGAGCTTAGAAGTGGAATTACATACTTTATAAACATTCCCCTGAAGTTGTAAGGGAATATGTGCGGTCGTTATCTCTCACCTGTCTGCATTGGCATACGCGTGTGCGACAGTGTGTGTGGGAAATGGGAGATCAGGTTCAGGCACGTTATCTATTGGTGAATATTTGCTGAGAATCTCATCGCTAATGTGGGGCAGAAATAAGGAGCGTGCCAATTAATTTAGCCAATCGATTTATTCGCAGAAATAGTCAATGGCACGCTTTGTGACATGTGTTCACAAAGTTAATAATGGCCAGCTAGAGCTATACAACGCTAATTATCTCACTTCTGCTTGGTGAACTGCCGAATGAGCAACGAGAGTTTAAACGAAAAACATCGGCAATTCTACGTAATTTCCATTCACCCACGCCAAGTTCAAAGCTCCATGGATGATGAATTTCGTGAGTGAGAATTTGCAAACTCGATATAAAATAGGTCAAAGCTAACATTTCTTCAGGAAAAGGTGCTTTTTTTGGATGAAGCCTTCCCGCCATGACGACGCTTTGCCGAGCGCGCCATCACCTGTCGCATCCGCCCCCCCCCCTTTGGCGTTCTCCGTCGTTATTTGCTAATTCCGAATTGAATTAGGGCATTCGATGGCGAAAGCTGCGATACGTATGATGTGAACAGCAAAAAGGTGAGGTGAAGGGTATTCAAAAGGTAATCTATTTTAATGCACCAAAACGGAATGAATAAATATAATATTTAATTCTTTGAAAGACCAAGAGACTTGTTTTGGTATAAATTGGTGAAGAGTATCAGTGAACGCCAACTGAAAAGCTGTAATGTGGGCCCACACGTAGATAAAAGCGTTAAAAACACTCGTAAAGCCAGCTTCATAAATGGTTGGTGGGTTCATCCACCTATGGGAAACCTCTTACCCACGGGCAGTTGGATCGGAGGAAAGAAAAACCCTCCCAGAGGAGATTTTGTTGCACAGGAAGAAAGTCACACGGGAATATAAGCGTGTTGAGCGTGCTGCCGTCTCCTTGCTGCCACTCTCTCGCTATGTGCTATGTGTAGCATGCACATTGGCAACCAAAGCATAAGGTGAAGCGAGGCGGGAATGCACGTGCAAGGACAACCACGGGACTCTTTTTTTTAAGGCTCCTGTCGAAGGCACATCTTTTCTTAGATGAGGTGGGCAAGTTTTCGCGTGGGTGATTGCTCCTTTGCTTTTTGTATCGCATTATATTTAATAAAATCTCTCACGTTCCAAGTATTCAATATGAGTCCCCAAATATTTGGACCGTTTGAGTGTTTTCTCATGGCATATTATGATTTATCCTGGAAAACTGACACGCCGGTGACTTATCTGCCATCCTGTGTGTTGGACATAGCCAATCATCGGAAAATAATGGCCAACTTATAGGTATGTCCAAGTGTGAAAAATGAAAGGGGAACGTGTCTCGACTACACCGACTACCAAATATTCGACTTTCACGACCATTAACGATTTACAGCTTATTTTTGCGAACGAAAAAAAAGCTGGAAGGATATTTTAAGCTTCCAAACTCATTTATCGGGGCTCTTCGTTCAATTGTTGACAGTGAACATATGAGTCAGGAGTGTATGATGAATCTTATTTTCTCATAGAAGTTAAGTAAATAGGCACACAGCTTCCTTAACGAGAGGGAAAAAATGTAATTTCCAGTTTTTAAGAGCACTTAAGTGGCAAGCGAAGCGTTGCGATGCACTGAGTCATCATTTGGCACGTGAACTTCCACTCTCTCAGCTGCACGCTTGCCCTGGGGCTGCTGGGGCACTTATTCAGAGGGAGAGGTGTGGAGGGGTCAGGTCGAGGCGACCTTGGAGGGTCGGGCCAAGCGAGGTGTAAGGAGTGGACGCGGGTGCGTTGCCCAAATAGTCGATGTTATTTCGACTGTCGATAGAAAAGGAGAGGACTTGAGGTGGTGACAGATAAGATGCCCTTCGGTGCTTTCACACGCTTCATAACTCTAAGGACTGGCTCATTTAAGGTCATGACACAATTTTTAATATCCTACGGCCTTTGGTGTTAAACTTTAATAATTATTCTATTACCCTGAATGAATGTTATGTCATTCTACGGAGTGGCGCGCGAGTACAGTATGCCCGAGGGAATCGGTTATACAACTCTCAGTCGTGTAAGCAACTCCTTCGTTCTTTAATGGCAACTATTACATTTATATCCATTTGCTCGATTTGCGCTTAGCAGTCGCAGTTCAATCTGTGAGAGCCTAAGCTAAGGACTTGAGTCCTGATAACAGATTGGTCAAAGTTGTGGAAGTGTTAGTGTAGGCATAGCCCTCTGGATTCTTCAGCGTTGGTTCGAAATTTTGGAACTGTGGAACTTAGATTCACAGAAGGGTATACTTTTTACCGATTTTTTTTGACTGATGGTATGGATTGAACTGTTGGCTAAATGATAGATGTATTTTTCTCAGTTTTATATGATGCATGCTGAAGGGTGTCATCATCATTGTGTCCGTTTGACTTCTTAAAAAAGGTTGCTATGAAACTTTAACCGTATTCTTGAATAGTGAATGTTTATTACTGTAGCGAAGGATGAAAATGTATTTTGTTTACAAATTATCTTGAAGTCTTCAGTGGCGCATTGTAAAAAGTTTTACACGACTTGGTCGATTCTGAAGAAAAGCCATCTCTTTGCCATTGCCATCAGCTTTAATGGGATTAACTTGTGTGTGGTGCAAGAAGTAGGAAACTCTCTGTAGGGAAGAGTTGTGCATGTAGACACGATGCCATCACAGATAGAATTCACTCCGGTATTTCATTCCAATGCAGTTTATTCCATCCCCGAGGCTCGGCGTGAACCTTAGTCGGAAGAGGCTGCATACGCATTCTTTCATAAGACTCGATCCGCTGCTGACACGTGGCCTTGGAAATGGACATCTGCTGCACTGCACGTAGGTGGCCAGTTTCAAAACTATTCAAACTTTGCCCGGGAACATCTCTCCAACTAACGGCAGGGCTGATGATCTGAGATGGGCGGCGATTATTACCTTCATGAGTTCAGATATTGATTTTTGACTGGTAATCTACCGATTAATGTAGGTTTCTGATGGACACCCCTACAGTAACCCTTTCTTCATTTCTGCATACTTCCTGCCCCCCTTCATTCCATTCAATATGCCTAGTCGTTTCCTCCATATTGTTTTCGAAATCCTCAGCAGTAACTCCAACTTCATACCAGCCTCAATGCTTAGAATGTTAGAAATTGGTGGGGAGCAGCGTCAAATTGTGACCCGATGATGGTTTTTTATGGAAAATTATTTTCTTTAGCATGAGTCAAGCGTTAGTGCAGCAATATTTTTCCGGACTTGGCCGAAATAATAACAAGTTTTCCAGGTTTGATTTATCTTTTTAGATCTAGTGCGATTGGTCCCACTCATTCACGTCAATCCATGAATTATGCTTGAAATTCGATGCAATATCAGGTACCTTTAACATGCGGTTCTCTACCGAAAAAGATGATAAAACGAACTGCAGTGTTTTTTCAATGGATATCAACGAAACTGTAGCTTGGTGCCACGAGTGGAGTTTCGAGCTATACCTGAAATAATGGGCAGTGTCGCTCTTTCGGGAGAAGAAATTCACAGAAAGTACTTGTCATGTTGAAAATTGGCATTTTCGTTGGGGGAACACGTTGGAGCAATCTCGTGTTGCCTTGGCAGGACCTCATTTAAAAAGATACCCCCAGAGTCTTCATCGTAGGAAGATTTAACTTCCGAGGAAACGAAAAAAAATCAGGGTACGAAGGGAAGCCGTGCGGTTCGTTAACAATTCTAGCGAGCAAACGGAAAAGCGTCGGCAAATATTAGAAGACCCAGAATGGGAGTCGCTCCGAGGCAGGATGATTACATGCACGTCTGATCCAAATGGGAAGAGATGTAGCTGGAACGACTTGAATTTGCAGCTCCAAAGGATGAAGTTCGCCTAGCCCCACTTAGCGTTGGTATGGGAGACCATAATGAGAAATTACGGGAAATATTCTTGGCCGAAAACTGATGCTGGGAATCCTTTTTCCCAGCGACTATTCGCGAATCCAAGGGTAGAAAACGATGTGCAGAAGCACTCAAGCTAATTGGAATTAAAACTATTGCCGGCCCCTATATTTCTTGATTAAAATGAAAGATTTCTCTGGTTGGCCGGTGGCCCGTTCTTTCACCTCGTCCGGCGGCCCTGTGGCGGCTAAATGGGTAATATGTAGCACATGTGTGTGTATTGAAAACTACCTTTGGGTGCGTTTTGCGCCAGAAATCCGTGAATAATTGAGAACTAAGCATTGGAGAGGCTTGTAAACGAATTATTGCTTTGAAATGGTGGTGGCGGGAGGCATACAAGTGGGCAGGTAGCTGAATTAATTTGGCATCGCGAACGAGTGGCAGGGAAGCCAGGGGCTTGCGCTCAATGGCGTTCCTTCCTGAACACTCGAGGCTGGGAAATGGGGATTTGTTATCCCGGCACAATGACTCTCAGTTGGACTTTCAATTGTTAAAATTGAGTAATAATCCTTCGCCATCGATTACAAGCATGCATCGCATGCTTCTCCTCTGTGATCTTCTGATTGATCATCCATCCACACGCAATTCCATTGATTTTCATCACCATAGCCGGACCTGAATCTGATAAGTTGCTGTTTCGAAACGTGAAAGTCCCCTATGCTTTTTGCAGTGTATTCCGTGCTACACGATTCAGTAGATTTTCAGCTTTATGGCCTTCTGATACGCCTTCTGACTCGGTCAAATAGCAAACTTATCTAGATATAGCTTGAAAGTCCACAGATAAGGGGAAAGTGAAAATCCCTCGATAACCATATAAATCGTCTTAGAGGCCCTTGGAGTAAAAAATATATTTTTGCAGTATATTTGTGTGTGCAAGTAAATGCGTATTGCGGATGTGCAAGTTGTTTTGGTGTGAAAATGCAAGATGGTAAAAACGGCATTTGGAGAACGACCTCTCCTGGAACCGGTATGCAAACAAGCAACATAATTTTCCCTGCAGTTGATCCAATTTGATAATCAAAGTGGTTATACTTTATCAAATCAAAGTGTTTCATAAGAAACACGTTTTCGGCCTAACTTGGTGGAATTCACTCATCGTGATGAGTACAAGGAAACGACACTCCAATGCCACATCAACAATTTATTTTACGACCATGGCTTCGCCACTGTGTGGCATCATCACACCTGAAACCGTGGAGTCGGAATAAATTGATTCCGTAGAATTGCAGTGTCGTTTCCTTTTGCTCATCACAACCTATTTCGGTTTTGAGAGAACTCAAACAAGTAGTCTACTCTAAGGTTTTCGTGGACCAATGAAGCAATGCCATTTAAAAAGGTATTTGCTGAAAATGAAGCTTTTTGAACAGGCTGTTTATTACAAATACCACCTCATTTATCTTTTCGTTTGCTATCACGTTTCACTTCTTTTCACCAATGCTCCAGTTTATTTTCAATAATTAAGTTACTAAATTAAGCTTTAAATCATCAGTAATCTTCTGAATAGCATACACATAAGATGGCTAAGAAACCTAAAAGTCTCTGCCACACACTTCTGTAGTGAGCTGCTGGATAATTTGCTGATGTGCTGCAATTAATGTCTTGGTTGTTCAAACGTCATCATAAGTGAACCAAAAGGAAAAATGTAAAGAAAAGAACAAGCGTATGTTTACTTGTGATATCTATTTTAAAATATATTTAATTCTAATGTTTATTTCAGACAGATCGACAGGCTTTCAATTTCTTTGATGCAATAATTGATAGATTTTAAAGCGTCGGCTATTTCAACTTTGGTATTGAATTAAGAATTCCTCTAAAAATATGCAATTTGACTTATGCAACAAGACATTTTGCAAAGTGCATGTGGCTGCAAACGATCATTGCGGTATTTAGTTAATAATTCTTAATACTTCGCCGTCTCTGGTCAACTAATTAAGTGATTCACTTTATAATTACAAAAAATGTAGTAAATCACGTAGCATACGAAACCAATTTTTTACGGGCTGAAGTCGGAACATGCTTGTCTCATGGTTTCCATTGTGTGTAATGAGAAATTATTTATAGCGTTTTGGAAAACGTAATCTTGTTAGCGCAGTTTAGCGTAGTTCAAGTATCCTTTTACGACAATTTGCCATTTTTGTGATCCTTAAGCAAGTATGCGTTGAATGTATTCTGAAATTATATTCTTTGACCGGTTCGTTTTATTCACCGAGTGTATTAAATATTCTCTAATTTTTAAAACTCAACCCCTAAAGGACACGATTTGTGAAAAAAAACTGTCCTCACCGACGGCTCACACTCGCTCGACGAGCTACTATGATTACGAGTTGGCGTCCGAGAGTATCACTCACGCCGATCACAGACCCACAAGGTTCGGCAGCAACTGAAAATAAGCGCGGTGGAGGGAAGTTAGGAAACATTAGTAATAAGGTATATTTTCCTAGTTGCGCCGTCACTTAATAAAGACTTCCATTTTATGATAGGTATGACTCCATATTGGAATCCTAAGTAATTTCACTCGTTGAATGGGCGGATGAAACCAGACTTGTCGACGCAGTTCTACTTTATTTTTTATAATAAAATTAGCATAATTAGGCATGCTTTATTAATCCACCCCATTCATAAGACTTAAATAAAATCAACATTTTTATTTAAAAATGTTAACGCGCAAAACCCACTCTCTTACTATTTAAAGCCTTCATCTTTGTGTCCCTCTCTCACCGAGGATTTGAAACGGAAAATGGCATCACCACGAAATATATGGCGTATTCTCAATTTATTTATTAAAAAAAAATTATTTTCAAGAATATTAAAAAGCAGCCAAGACAGACCTTTTTCATTGAATATATATAAAAATAAATAGGTTTAACAATTAAAAATGAATTAGGAAAAGGTAACAAAAATACAAAAATCAAACACAGGTTAAATAAGACACTCGAAAGCATGCCAAGGACAAAACATTCATGGAGAATGAGGTGGTAAGGAAGGATCTGATGCGCGAGGAGAAGATGTCGTTGGAGGGAGAGAGATGGAGGGAGGGAGGGAGGGGTGGGAGAGCGTCGGGGAGTTGAGTACCATTGGGAATCGGTAATAAAGAGGTGGTCTGGAGAGGCGGTATTTCGGAATGTCCAGAGATTTGTTGCTATAATATCAGGTTACAATAATGTAATAAATAATAATGGCAGATTAAAAAAATGCATGGTTCGTTATTCGTTGGTCCTGGGTCGCTTCCTGCACGAGGGAAAGCAAAGTAGTGACATGGGTTTCCCTTATGTAGCCCACTCTTGGAGGTGGAATCCGTCCTGCCCGACACACATGGGCCCTTCAGGACGGATAGGTGGGTAATCTAGGAGAGGTGAGGATGGGGAGTGAGGAAGCGTGGAGAGAAACCGGCTTTTACGTGCTCTGAACGAAAGGCGCCAAGGGGTCCACAGCGTCCCATCCAGCGGACGAAGAAGACCCCGGAAGTGCTCTCCACACACCACCCAACTAAAACCGGGTACCCTAGAAAAATCTTTACCACCACCGTAATTCGAACCTGGGCCCTCGGGGTGTGAGACCAGTATGCTCGCCATCACACCAACCCGATCCCCACATCTTCAATGTACAATTCTTGGGGCTGTGCGTGACTTAAAAAGCGGCATATTTCATCTGCCCCACTGCCTCCGCTTCGCCCGGTGTAATTACTCCTTCCACATCACTGGTATGGTTCTCCTCGAGGTATTGCTGCCTATCATCAAGAGCCCTGTGCTTGCCAATGTCAACGTAACTCAATAATGTGAGTATCTTCGAGGGAACCATACGCACAGAGGATTCTGATTGCACTTGCACTAGTTCTGATTGGAGTAGTACCCTTGACCTGTGTATCCGGACATTAGGTGGGATCGTTTTGGGGATCGGGTGTATTCGGTGGCTGCTGTGCTGGCTTTAACACCGGGGGCCTGGGATCGAATCTCGGCGAGAGCAGGGATTTTAGTGGCATTCTGATCCCTACTTAGGTGCTCCCTAGTGATTCACTTCAAGTTCTCCGTCCGTCACAATTAAACCGTGGGCCCCTTGCCGCCTTCCCCCTCCCATGACAGCTCCCCCGTCCGTCACAATTAAACCGTGGGCCCCTTGGCGCTTTCCCCTCCCATGACAATTCGCTCCGAAAAATTTTTCCAGTTAGGCTCAGCTTCGTGTTGGAATTTGCGCTTTGGGTAGTTTTGAGCTATTTATTTCTTATCGCAGTTTTTGTGTTAAAAGTACCATTGCCTTAAATTTCCCTGCTTGGGCACCTTTGTCCTTCAAGGAGGTCGCTGCTTGGGAGAATAAAAGAGTGACTTTGGGATTAGAAAAGAACTGTCTTCTCAAATGTAAAATTGATGGCCTCTACCAAAATTCAAGGCTGCTCTCTGTAGAAAATGTAGATACCAGATTTTATGATAGGGTGTGCTCTGTGACAAATTTTATGCGACTTTGCTCTCTCTAACGAATGAAGATGACAAATACATTCTGAAAAATGTTACCAATTACGAACTGTTTTTACTGTTGTCGTGGACGTCAGCCAATTGCAGATTTGAGCTAAGAAGTGGCGTAAAAATTGTTTTGTGAAAAGTGTGAGATTAGATCACATCGAATGTTTGAATAAAAGTCCATGGTAATGGTAACTAAATGTTAGTCACGCGATGATAAAAATGTTCCATTGTCATACGTGGATATTTTTATAATGCCTAGCGGCATCACAAATAGTTTGATAAAGCTTATATGAAAATTCAATCTTCGATTAAATATGACATTTCGAGTTCCTCGTATACATAGAGCATCCTTAAAATAAAAAATAACCTATCATGTCAGGGAATTGAAGAAATATTAATATCACGAAAGGCCACCGTGAACTTAGGGAAATTTAATTATGAAGGATACACAGAGGGTCTATTCAAATAAAATATAACTATAATGGTTTCATATCAACCCACGAACCCAATATATTCTCATTATAACCGTTTTATGTTTATTTATTAAACACCTGCCCACGGTACGGTAGTTCAACAATGGACAGTTTTGTGTGGATACTAAACGGAAGTACCAAAGCATACATATTTTGCATTCTTTCACCGTATATATGGTAGCTTTTCAAGCATGTATGATGAGTAATTATATAGAAATAAGAAATAAAGGATATTAAACGAAAGCGTCACGTACAAATGGATATGTATTTAAAAAACGTAACGTGTGTATGCACTAACAACCAACGTCAAAAAAACCAGCGAAAGCGTCACGGATATGTATAAAATAAGCCAACGAAACGTAACGTGTATGCATAAAAGAACCAACGTGAAATGAAACCAGCCTTCTTGGCAGAAAATGGCGATCAAGGAAGTGAATACCCTGCAAATGAATTCCGGGCCATTGCTACCCCCTCTGCCTGCGGGCAGTTGTGTTTTTTTTATTTTCCAGTCGAGATTTCAAGCGCACCTGCGCCAATTCTTATTGAAATGGTAAAATACGTAATTATCACAACTCATTGAACAAAGTACTGTCGTTCAAATTGAAAATATACTTCAAATGAATGCTTAAATTGTGGATAGTATTAATTGCTCCAAGAAAATGAAAAATGGAGGTTTCCGTTTGAAATAACAATCCTCAAATGATTTTTTAAACACTAGTTCGAATAAATGACGATTATTTCTCGGAAAATAATTTACTCCATTGATATTCGAATAGCAGCCATAAATATTTTCTCTGTCTGTGAAGCCTTAGGTTTAAAAAAAATCTTACAACAAGATGGAATTTCATGCAAGACTAAGAACCAGGGAGTAAACTTTTACCTTCATACCATGGAGATATAATTACCATATTAATAAACTCCAATTCACATTCAAATCCAAGACTCACACAAAATATTAAGGACGGGCAGCAAAGTGGGATAAAAGTGAACTTCCAAAAATATTTACGATTTTGGAGTGAAATTTCGTTTTAGTATTGTTTTTTTAATTAGCTACGACGATGAGGACGTGCTTGACTGCGCAAAAAGGAAATATCTGGCATTTTCATCTGTTATTACTGTTTCAGTTTAATTGGTTGTTGTTCATTCGGCTAGCAGATGGTAATTGTAATATTCTACAAAACAAGTGGATATTGACACTTTCCACGAAGTAAAGCCTCATTAAGCAGAGTCTACGAAATATACCTTTGCTCTTCCGTCAAAGCGTAGAGGATTGTTTGGAAATTGATAAAGAGGGGATGCACCACCACATAAATGCCCTGGCTTTATATCGTCGTCGCTAACCGTACCTCCGCGTATGACCTTAACGTAAATACCTAAATTGCGGAATTGAAAAGCCGCGAAAGGAAATGCCTGCTGCATCTCGTACTCCACTGGCCTAGCCGTGGCTAGTGGTAGTCGTTTTCCGCCTCGTGGACCGGCCAGACCCCGTTCCTTCCCCGAGTTCCTCCGCTTATCGTCCACGAACTACGACTGATTATTTATGCGGTATATGTAATTATTTCGCAGCTAACCTCTACATGCGGAGACCGACCCCAAAACCCGGTCACACCCCTGATCAAGGCCGTGAGTTAGCGATACTATTCCTCGTTGAAACGCACAAGTGCTCTCAAAGTCCCGGTTAAAAGAAGAAAAAGAGCTCGGGTTCGGGCTCGGGTTTTTGAAATGCCCGGCTACCATGAAGCCGGCTTCGCGGGTTTTTCGCAGCCAGGGTTCAGCACCCGGACACGGGTCCTCCAGTCCGGTATCCGGTTTCTCCACCAAATGGGTACCGTGGCTTTTGATACCCGCGGGTCTTAGGATAGACTTTTTTCAACAGCACTAGTATGTATCCTTAAGGTCAACGGTCTGTCGGTAAGGCTGCTACAGGGGTCTGTGATGGGTTGCCTATCCGAAAGGGGCAAACGCGTAACGTACGCATGGTGGTCTGAGATATCTTATGGTGTTTTCAAAACGCTCCTTGGCCCTTCATAGTAGTCCGGTCTTCGCACCCTGCAATCTGTCACCTTTCGGGGTGCCTGGTTGTGGAAGTAAAAGGAACACTGTTTTTCAGAATTTCGTATGCGTTCAAATTTTGAACGTCTCACGAGGCACGTAAATATTGTTTCAGCCGGTTACTAACTACTAACTTCAGCCGGCAGAATTCCAGGAAAACTGGAATCCGTTCATGAATTTGATTTATTCAGTGTCACTCTTATGCGCGCAACAAGCAATCTCATTGATCAGCCCAGAAATACACCGTGGGGAAGCGGGAAAAACGTGCGGGAGGGTGGACGATGATCAGCGGGACAGTCGTGAAGAGCTGTGAGACCTGTTTGGTGGCAAATATAGATATATAACGCTCCGAATGAAATTACTCTCACTTCCGATGGGCCAATTTGTGAAATAGCAATCGACCAAAAGTGAATTACACAGCAGTTAGAAAACATTAAAACAATTGACGTTCTAACCCAAGTAGCTGGAATAATAAAAGGTCGCCGAGGGTCTTGAATATGCGGATTTAATGTCGTTAACGTCAGAACATTGTAAAATTCTATACATGACAATTGCTCGCAGATTACACGCATTTTCTCGGCAGTGGAAACATTTAAGCCAATGCTGATTTAGAAAGAGAAGATTCAAGTCGATCAGGTTTGGATCTTTTCATTCGTGACGAATCAAATCGGGTATAAAATGTCAATTCGTAGTGGATACGATGCTTTTAGTGTTTCAATAGAGCCTTAAACTCTTTCCATAAAAACTAAAATGAAATGAACGAGGAAGTCGTGTACTTAATTAGGGATCTCTTATTTTGCAATGAATGAAAAGGAGTCCAGGATGGCACGAGCTCAAAAGACAGCGAAAACTTCCAAAGTTCCGCAAAGAGGCATGCACCCTTCGCTTCCTAATTTGCTTTAAACGACCCGAGTTAACACACAAAGAGAAAAATTAGATTATTGCCATCGAAATAGTGATTCACGGAGGAAAAAAGGGTCCGGGATAATGCTTGCTCTAATCTGGGAAGTAGACAACATTTCTCGGAACATTACAGGAACTTTCCCTAGTCCGTCTGTTTCCCAGATGCACCCGTTTTGCGAATCCAAGTTTCCCCAAGACGCTCCGCATACTCTCATGTCCGCGGCAAGAGTGACTACTAATAGTTGCAGTAATGTTCCGGAGCACCTAATTCAACCAGGTCAATTTTATTCCTAAATAATGTCGGATTTTCCATTTATATAACTGCTTAAGTTCCCTATTGTGATTATTGGGATTCAATTTCATATCTCACGACTTTAATGGGGCCGTCTTTAAATTACGTAAGGCCGTTTTGTGCCCCCCTAAATCTCCCCCCGCACCCAAGTAAAGAGCTGTAACATATGAATCCCTTCTTACGAAATTATCGGCGCAATCAATTAAACAGGCAACCTTTTCAATAAAAAAGCACATTAGGAATGCGCACCGCGAGCTTATCAGTGGTATTAAAAATTCTCGAGTACAAAATAATATCCCATCAACAAGCAGCTCATAAGGCATTGTCATAAATCCTCAATCTGTGAATGGGCTAGTTCACAAACGTTTTCATTGTCCTTTCCGAGTTAAAAAATAAAAATACCCTTACTTTTCCGTTCTTCAATCTGTCAACAAGTTTCCAAGCTTTAGCCGGCCAAGCAGCGGCTGTAGTTAGCTGAAGGGTCGGGCCCATAGTTGATACGTCATTAGTCGCTTACATCCAATCGCCGCAGCGCTTAAGGTCTATCTTGACCCGTCTAGCACTTGGTATCGACCGATCTGAATCTGATGACGTGGAAACTATAATGGAGGGGAGGGGGACTTAGCCGTATGGTCATTTTCTTTTGACAAGTTGAAGGATGATCGAAATAGAGCATGTTTTTACCAGGAATATTTTTTGGGTATAATTCCTGAATTCGTGACTAAAATTGTGATTTCGAGTCAGAGTGAATTGTAATTATTGCCCAATTGTAATTATTAACAGTCGGTTTTCCTTACGTCAACTGTCTGCAACACCTTAACAAAAACTTCGTTATGGGCTAGAAGATTGAAACTTGGCCATAAAATAGGATAGTGGAAAAACCACTTACGTGCGCACTGAATCCTCATTCCAATTTCAGTTCCACCCCCCCTCTCTCTTCTCTCCGCGAGTTTTAACTTTGGGAAAAATCATTGAATTCGGTTCTAAGGCTTTGCTTCTTCGCTTTTCTCGCTCGCCACGGAATGGAAACTTGAAATAAATTGGTCTTTGAAATTAAAAGAAAAGCTCAATCAGGGCCATTTCAAAGTTTAAAAGGGGTAAGTAAAAAAATTTCATTTTGGCTCTTTTAAGTGCATGTGAAACGATTTTATAAAGCGTGGGGTTTTGGTTTTGTGTGTAGCAGCATGATTGAAATCCGATTATAGCACTGCTACTACCAAAGGTAAACATTCTAACATGCATTTCACTATGCAAGCCCTCATTTTGGCCTAATTACATCAAGTTTTTAGCTCTGTAATATATTCTCTGAATTTGTGAGATGTATTCACATTTTTTAATTTGGTTGCACAATCAAAAAAATTGGCATAAAATGCACAAGAAATTTGGTCAGTGTCTGTGGAAATATTATATTGATTGATTTGTTTCATTAATCATCTCGTTAAAAAACATTAATGTTTTTGTAGAGTTTACTGTTTTGCTTATAAGTCCACCTTTGCAATTGAAATATTTCACGAGTATAGATTTCTCGTTTCAGCTGACAGTAGTAGTCCTTGGAATGTTTTGCCTTTTATGGATCCACAAGAAAATCAATGACTTCCGAGGAAAGGGTTATTTTTGGTGTGAGTTGACGCATAAAATGAAATCAGGCATTAATATAGTCTTTGGTCAAAAACGAATGGAAAAATCGGGTCTGCTCCAATTTTAGCTCCAAGTGCACCAGACTTGCTCTCTTGCTTCTAGACTAACGAGGAAATTTCCGTTGCAGAGCATGTAAAAGCCTTTCATCGCAGATTATAGCTCGCATGATTATAGCTCGTATTTTGCAGGGTGCTCTTATTTTTTCTTCATGACTAGTTAGATATTTTTTGAACATCGGCAGCGACAAGTTACCTAATCACTATGGGGCTGTTACAGGGAAGGTATTACTTAATTTCAATGTTCAGTGGAAAACTTTGTAACCTCCAATCGGTTTTTAATGGAAATTTCTACCAATGATTATTTAATCACAGAAATCTTTGGAAGAAAGTTGGACTTATTTAAGACCATTTGACTCAGCTGTGACGAAAGTGGCATTATCCGTTGATGCTCGGTCGCTATTCTATAGAAATATAAAAATGACCAAGTCAACGTAACGCATGATTTTAGTGCTTATATAATTTTTATGACTCTGTACAATCTGATGCAGAAGACGGGCTCGATACACATGTGCAATTGATAAAATTTAGTAATAATTAAAAACTTTTTCCAACACACTATTATATGCATATTAGACAATTCATTCCCATTTTTACTATATGGCCCTTCTTTGTCCAGGCCTTATCTTTTGACGGCGACAGCAAATTTGGTTCAGTGCTTTCTTTACCTGAGACGAACTGCAAAATATAAACTAATTTTTATACTGTTGCTCTTTCGCCAGTCTGAACAACATTGAAAATGTTGATTTGAACCTTTGGCTTGCTTTTTTGCTTCTCAACGGGTTTTACAATTGTTTTTGTAACCAGAAACTGAAAATATCCCTTATCTTTTTTATCACTGCTGTTATTTTGCTCCCGAGACGCCCCTGGCGTGCTTTGGGATTCGGTTAACTCACTCCTGACTTGTAATCATGCACCCAGGTGTCCAACCACCACAGTGGACGCAAAAATCTTGCTCGAGGCAGGACTCGAACCCGCGACCTATGTGATGGCTGGAGGGACCGTTATCAACTTGGTTAAACATATTTCTTAGAATAGGAGTAAAAAAAATAATTTGAATTGAATTTACTTATTTTAATCGTTAACTTTCAGATGATATTTAATTTATTAATTCAGATGCATTCAACTTAAATCTAAATGGGGTAGTTCTTGGGTGCCACCGAAGGAATAATTGGTTGTTCTTGTCTGGAAACGAGTGACAATCGGCGCGAATGCTCTCTTCTTTTTGCCACCTCACTCCCGGTGGGAAAATATTGGAAGGCGATATTTCGCTCAAACGTCTCCCCTGTTAATTATGTTAATGAAGCAGGTGCTGGTGGCCAAGTGGACAGATTAATCAAGTGGCAGAAGGAAATGGGTATTTGTGGGGGGGGGTGAGGGAGGGGTGAACCTGATGGAAAAGGAACCTCGCGGCAACGAATGTTTAGGAACATGATGGAAGTGCGAATGGAATGCGACCGGAGGGTACACTGTTAAAAGGTGTTTGATTTTGTATCTTCTTTTATTGTTAATGCGAAATCAGGATTTAGTACGATATTAACATACTGCTTCGAATTGCTATAAAAACATGGCTTATTCTCAGTGCTAAGAAAAATAGGCGCTGTACTTTTTCGTGTTCATCAAGGATAGATTTCAAATTAAAAGGCATCCTTATATTTAAAATATTTATTCGACTACAATAACTAGCGATCTCATAAAAAAGTGGGAGAGCAATTAGCATCATAATTGCTTCGGCGATTCCCGGAGAGAAGTTCGTCGTAACAGAATTTCAATAACACATTTATTCTATTTTTTACTTCACATTCACTGATCCAAAAATGTGCTAAGATTAAAATTATGTCATTTTTTTTGTCAGATAACCAGGTTTAGTGGAGGATGCTGTCATCAAAATTATTCCTCTTCCTTTTGTTCTCGAGTCGGTATTATAAAAACTGGGAAATTAGCACTCGTTCGTTTACAAATTATCTGGTTTTTAAGAAGAGATAAATGAATCAACGTAAGAGCTATAAAAATATCTTGAGAAACAGTGGAATACCGAGGTTCATGAATGGGGGTAGTCAAACGGGGAGGAGCGAATTGGGCTTTTTGACGGCAAAAATGATGAAGCATGAAGAAATGAAAAATAAAACAGTATGAGGAAAAGTAGATTGCGGCGGGGGAGTCCACGCCATGCTTAATAATTGGACCTTCCAAAACCAACCTTCAGTCGACTACATGTAGACTACATACGCTGATGAAAAATATTCTCCAGCAGTCCTTACGAGACGAAGCAGGTTTATGATAACTACCTGTGCTTACTATTTATCATTTTACAGTGATTTAAGGAAAATATAGATTTAAAAAAGTCTGTAAATAGAATAGCGGCCAATTTCATGCATCACGAATTTTCGGACACTCATTAACTCCTTTACGATTGAATTGAGTCCATGAGTAGTGTCATGAAAACATCAAGATACTTGTACAGATACATATTATATCTTTAGAACACCATTCTCTTTGCCGACTGTGGTCGATCGTATAGCGAATCGTAGACCAAGAAGTTCAACCATTTAAAAATTATAATTTGAGGAGGAATTCGAAATAATTAGTTACTGAAAATAACCGTAGCTAACTTTAAAAATTCAAATTCTTTTGTAGGCTTAAAACCTAAAATTTCTGTCCCTTCAATGGTGCAGGCATCAACCATGAAATAATTATTTAGTATTTAAAAGCTATTCTAACCCTGAAATGTCAGCAGTTTCGTCAGCTCAAAATTGAAAATCCTTAGCCATTGTTCACTTCTTTCTCAATATGCTCGCAAAGCGGATCTCTTCATGTGTGCGTGTTAGTTCATTTAGCGTGGTGTGATTGTTGCTTAGCCTATTGCAATGCTTTTTTCATGCAAAGGATCATCATTTTCATTACGAAAGTCAAGTAGTGGAGAAAGCTTCTCTTAATCGGCAGAAAAACTCGGAGCTGAATCGGGAGTTCAACGAAATTGGCGAGGTGGTAACTTATGCCCCCTGCCACACACCCAAGTGGTGGCTTGCAGGGTATTATGTAGATGTATCAACTTTGCAGGGTATTATGTAGATGCAATCAAGATGGAACCAATGTTTTTCAGTCCTCAGACTGTATTTAATTTTTTTCGTAGCGTTGCTCACATAGTTTTTCATTTTTTTTACATCCGTTTAAGGACCCTATAAGCACTCAGAATGGTTTGGAGTGTTTTTCATTTAAAAAAATATTTAATTACTGTGCATATTTTTTTTATGAAATCCCAATTATTTACCAATGATTTGATGCAAATGTGCCAATTCCTCCTTTTCTAGGTGGTTCTAAATGTTTCAAAATCATTCACTCGTATGCAGCTAACACGTTAGTTAAGGTCTGTGCTGGAAGATCGAATTATGTAGGCTATCTTTAGCACTTCGGGGTGGCCGAGGAAATTCTCAGATGCACTCCACCATATAATGTGGTAAATATGCCCAGTCATGGTGGGAGCTTACCTCAGATCGTGAACAACGAACAGAATAAGGAATTGAAGGACATGAAGAAAGGCTTACTGTGTTTAGTACAGTTTATAGGGAAACTTCCTGAATGTCTACGGCTGAACTTTTCAATCTGCTGGAAAATTTGTATTTTATGAATGTGACATAATTTAAATTTCATATAACAGCTTAGTATTTGATTTCACTTATAGGGATGAGGGTTTAACCAAATTAATACTTGCTTGGATGAACTTATTGAACTTTATAAGTGAACGAATTTCTCTTCCCTTGGAATCAGTATTTTTAGCTAAATATTAGGGTAAGTAAAGAAGCAAAGAGAATAAAAATATTTTCATCATTAATCTATTGCAATGATTGCAATGGTAGATATTTTTTGTTCTGGATTACAGTAATATGAAAATTCTAAAGTAATTATTCGATCTTTTCAACTGAAAATAATCATTGCATATTAGGTGAAAGAAAGCGGGGAGGGGGAGGAGAGGGGGAAGCTGTCTGCATGGAAGTTTTCATTGCCTTCCTCCATGAGGAGCGGCTGCTCCAAATTTCAAACGAAGCCTTTTATAAACCGGACACCAATTTAGAAATTAAATTTTCATTATTGAGATTGTTATAAGGTTCCTTAATCGTAGAACCTTTCGTTTACGTTTAAGGCGTAGGTATGTACTTGCATTGGAATTTTTAAATTTATTTATCGCTTGAGTTGCCTTTGCTTAAATGCCGTAAAAACCCCTGATATTTATGAAATAATATAAAATCAAAAAAGATGAAAAGACTACATTGAAGAGCTATACGTAAAGATGTTAGGCCAGCCAACTTGAACATAGAAAAGAAATATGAAGTCGATGAGGATAGATTGGGCCCAGGCACAATCGATTGCGAAATAGAGAAGGCAATAAAGGAAATGAATGCAAACAAGGCTGTGGGAGTCGATAATATCCCTGCAGACTTACTAAAGAGCTTAGGAAAACACGGAATGAAGAGTTTTTATGCGGTTGTTCGTAGCATTATGAGAGTGGACTTTGGCCAGAGGACTTTGTTAGATCACTTTTAATTCCCATCCCAAAGAAAAGAAAAGCAGCTGTATGTGAGGACTATGGGACAATTAGTTTGATTTCTCACGCAGAAAAGGTAGTACTGAGGATCATCAATAATAGGATGGAGAAGAAGGCAGA
>LYUA01002510.1:55627-71637 GCA_002093875.1 Calopteryx splendens
TTTAGGTCAGAGAGACCTCTTTCCGAGAAACCTTGATCGAAAAAGACAATTTTGTTTTCGATTGTCTACTAAATATTTCTTACCATTACGAGGTTTTCCTAACAGAAAATTAGTTAAATGGGGTATTGATGGGGGATGGGATAACTGTAGGTGTGTGTCCATCAGAGACCTACCTTAACCGGTAGATTACCATTACAAATGAAATCAAAAAGAGACCATTAAGAGAAATTTTTAATAGGTACGTTTTTTAGTGTATTAATCTCAGTGAATTTTGTGTCTCCCTTTAACTACCGTTGATCGTTGTGAATCTCTTATCATCGTCTGAACACCAAGCACGTAAACAAGGTTTGAACACAAAAGAATCCTCGACTTTCCACGTCTTATTTCTTAAGGTTGACACTGATTTTCCGATTCTATTATCATTAGCCGTCATGGTGTTTCTGTCGAGTTTAACGCCGGCGACCTCGATGGCAATGAAGATTGCGCTTATAGTAATGAGGATTTGTGAAAAAAAAATTATGCTTTAAAATTACTGACATGAGTTCATCACTGGCGCCACAAGCTTATTCTCCATTCTCATTGCTTTGAAACAATTTTCTTGCGACACTCAACTTGGCAACCGTGAGAGCACGTTGGGACACAGTCGCCTCGCAATGTGGAGCTCATTCCATACTTGGAGTGCTGAGAAAAAATGAACCATTTACACACAGCCAAGGGGGACGTAGCAATTATACACCTCCGTCAGTTCGTTTAATTCAATATTTTTGCTCTTGTAAGAAACACTATCTTGGTATGCTAACATTTTTGTCGGAGATGCTACTTATGAAATATTGTGAAGAGCTCTACAAATCCTCAATAGATATCCCAAAGGGACAGAGATAACACTTTAATTCGAGATATCAATTTAATTCAAGGTAAAAATTTAATTCGAGATCTCGGTATCGACCTGTACGTACCGCTAAGACTTGCGCGGTAATATACAATAATGTTTTGGCAACAGCACGACCGGTTTTGCCACAGTGTAACAAATCGCGCCACGACGTGCCGTTACCAAATAAGTTCCTAAGTGAGGAGCACCCTTGACATAGAAAGATTAAAGAAACTTAGACAAGATATATATTTTCTCCATTGAAATAAGTCTTTTTAATCAAGATCTTACCTAAAATTGAGAAAACCCTAGAATTCGTATTCAACAAATCTCTATGAAATATACCCTGCATCTTAAGTACTAACTTCGACTGTTTTAAATATTTCTAAATATCTTGTAATATTTTGGCATCTTTAAAATATTTTTCAAATAATGTATATAAGATGCAAATGAATGCAGATAGCCCTCGAAGGCCATAAAACTAAGGGATCTAACAGGAAAAGGAACGGTGAATTTTATGGAAAGAGTGACATTTCCCTTTTCAATGTGAACTCCATGCGTGAATTTATTTTTAAGGCTACCGATTCAACGCTCCATTTTACCGCTCACCAAGCCACCCTCCGCCCGGCTCCACCCTCGACGTCTCCCGCCCACCGGGGATCGAGAGCTGACGTCGTATTGAACGTTTTTTATCATCTTCGGTGTTTTTTTGCGAGACACTCTTTCCGAGTGCACACTGTCGGTTGTAAAATATGCGCGTCGATGGAAACCCGTGCTGCAGTGATCGCGGAAATGGAATGCATATCCTTGTTGTGAAGGAAGCAGTGCGACGTGTGTGAAGTGCACCCGGCCAGGTAATCAGCCGACGCCGCCGCCGGCGTTCCGCTCTCAGGGCTCTCAACCCCTCTTCCTCTCGCCGAGGGCCTTCACTAGCATAGTGAATGCATCCTCCGAGGAGTACCAAATCATTCGAGGGATGTGGTGGTGGCGTTGAACCGACCGGATTGTGAGCAGGATGGCTGGGGGAGAGTCGTGAGCTTTGAGCGGTTGGTAGTTGGTGTGTCAGAGGTCGGAGTGGGGTGAACGGGGCGCCCCCGACTCATCATTCGCCGATCACTCATGGGACGCTATAGATATATAAATGGGGTGAACATCGTCAGGAAATATTTATTTTTTATTGCTAGTGCAGTGGAAAATCATCCTTTGGTAAATATTCTGTATACATGCCAAGTGAAGGTTTTTTTAACCTGCTGAAACGAAGTAAATAGACCTCTCGTAATTAAAGACAAATGAGCTCAACTGTTTAATAAAATGAATTAACTAATTTAGTCGTAAACTTTTGTCAACCTCTCCTGGGAAGAAATTCCTACGTGATAGCTTATTCAGGAAATAAATTCTCTGCGTCAAGCACTTTCAGACACGTGTATACCAGAGATTACTTATTCGCCAGGGTCACCAGAAGGCATTCACACGCCCAATCACTTATGGCAACTGTTAGGGTCTTATTTAGGGTAGGCCCCATTGAAGAGGGATTCTTTACTGGGTCCTGCTAAGTGTCTGAAAATGACAGGGTGTGTGAATGTCGTTTGGTTCCCCTGGCATAGAAGTAATTTCTCATAAACACCACAGAATCTGTTTGATTGCATGGTTGAGTCGACTAGAATACAAACTTAATAAATGGAGTGGGCTCTGATTAAACTGTGCGACTGTTTCATTACATTTCCGATCATCGATATTTGAAGTCAAAGTTTTCATGCCCGCCCCATAGTCTGCCACAAATCCTTTTGACTTTGCTTTTCCGTGAGCAAGGTTGATAGGACCTTCTGCGTATGATCGAGGAATACCTGAGGTGCCTGCGGGAGCCGATAGTCTCCTTCGACCTGTACTCACGGATCGAAAAAAACGGATCGGCCGTGCGTCACTGCCCATAGGCAAGAAATTGCTTCTCTATCGCGCTTGCGCCTGAAATAGGATTGTGAAATAAGGTGATTTTCTGCCCTTCGGAATGTCATTTTTGCCCCATAATCGGATATTGGAGTTGAAAAAAAGTGCACGATTTATTGTACCGCCCTGATAGTTAATCGCCAGACTTAGTCGAGGGATATTTTTTGCAGGCAGTCGATGAGGCAGGATAGAAGTTAAGCGGGGATGTGTTGGAAAAAGGATGAGCAAAATACCCCATCGCTCCCGGTAGTCGAAAACCGGTCCTTGGCGTAGGAGGCCATTCGCCGTAATTGCCTCCTCCTCGGGAATATTTGCTCTCTACTGCAACTGTCACTTAGTCTGCAGAAAATATTGCGCGTCTGCCCATTGGAATACTTGCCACGAGCATGAATGCCTTGACGCCAGCCAATGATTCCCTTCGCGTCCGTCGGAGAGGGGAGGCGCCTCGCCAGGGGCCCCCGTAAGATGTTTTTATAACGAGCCAGGCCACGGATTGTAACGTATGCGGTTTAATCCATGGCCTTGGGGCAGAGGTCAACCCTTCGGGCTCGCCTCGGCTTGTATTCATGTCATGGGTTCCGTTCAAGTCCTCAAGAGGATGGCTGAACCGAAAATCATGGTAATGGATCCATGACAATTGGCCAGACGAGATTCAAATGAGACGCTTAAGATATCCCACGGACACGGGTCGAGCTAGCGTGACGCAAAACTGTCTCCACCAGACTGAAATAAGTTTGTTCAGCAATGGGAATGAGAGAACGTGCAAATCAGGTGTTTTAGACACCAATTTTTAAGAACATCCTCGTTATCTAATGTTATTTTTATGAAAACATTAAATTACATTTGTCTCAAATTCACACTGTCAAAGTTGATGCGAATCATTCCTAATGCGTGCCCTTATTTAGTAGTATTAATTAAAAATAGATACGGTTCACGAGTTAACTGAATAAAGCTACGATTAAAACAGAAACTCAAGAATGTTTATTTTACAGCGTAGTGCTATCTTTAACCACTGACCTTAATGACTCAAAAATAGCTTGTTTCTCCGCCAGTAGGACACCGTTCATCAAGGCTAAATGTCAATTTTAAATTCTTTAAAAAAAAATCTTATATACATTGTAAAAAAATGTTACTTGAATTAGACCAAATACTGGTAGGAAAAATCTTTGAATAAATGTCGTCAGGGGCCTGGTGTGAAAAAATGAAAAAGAACTTATAAATGGACGCAGCTAAGGTAAAGGTCCCTCTGAGCCTTCGAGTCTTTGTGCTGTTCGCGTCTAATGGAGACTCGTTTTTCCAACGTCCCGACGGGTAAGTTTGAGGGAGGGGTTGGTACCCAGGGCAAGACAATTAAGTACCGTTACCGGAGTACCGCAACGGGGAGAATTATGAGTTGAAGGCCTCTGAAAGTGACATCTATAGACGAAAGATTAATTAAAAACTTTTTGAATAATGGTACGTAGGGTCTGGTGGTCTACCTATTAAAGGTAGGTTTTGGACCGTCTATTATGTACCACGTATCGCATGGACTGCTCAGATTTGCCGTGCATTATTTTCTCCTCTCAGTTATCCGTATTTTCTACCTGCCTTCATGAATATATACATTGACGATATATGCTTGTTTTTGTGGAATTTATTTTACTTATGAATAAGTGAGTCGAAACGCTTCGCATTAATTATGAGGTGGAACACTTTTTTCGGATTTTTATTTATCATGCGATGTGGCATTTTTCCAGCACCTCACCTAAAACAGAAGAATCCTAGTGATTTCGAGCGACTAAGTACTAGTACACTAAAGGTTCGATTCCGTGAGTCTCTCTCTTGGTTCAAGATTTCCATTTGATGGCTATGAACACGCTGCGGGAAGTTTTAGGGGAAATGAGCCAAGGGTGAGGAACTGGCGCTCCAGTCAGGCTATTTGCTGCGCACTTCTAATCGACGTGGATAAACAGCCCCTTTCACGCCCGCTGCGGCCTTCAATGAGGGACCGTAATAGCCCAGGATGTCCCCCAGGTTTCGAACGGGACCCTCAGAGTCGGGAGGAGAGTGCAAGAGGCGCGAGCATCCGTTCCTCTTGTGCAAAAGCCATTCGATCCCATCGATGCAGGGTGTGGTGCTATTTTCGTCGACGACCATTGGTAATAACCCCCCGGGCGTCAAGCATTCGACTCCCGTCCACCGCTACCTCTTGTTCAACGTGCTTGCTTCTTCAGGGTCTCGTAATTACATGTGACGTTTTCAATGTGGAGCGCTGACGTTCGGTGTAAATTAGATTCAAGTTTACGCGACTGTAATATTCCTTCGATTGCGTTGAAAAAGGCAAAAAAATGAATTCGTTCCTCAATGTGGAGGGAAAGCAATTTTTGGAAATGGAATTCTGGAGTCGAGGATGGTTGCTTGCAATTTATCTCTGTCAGCGCACTCACGATGTTCTTCTTCTTCTTTTCAGATGTGACGCTGCGGAAGGTGGAGTCCCGCAATGTTTGAACGAGGTAAGCAATTCCCTGTTCTTCGTCTGCCGCGACCACGGTTTGAAGTGTCTATGAATTGGGTAACGCATTCAGAGCGAACTATTCTAAGTATGATAATCAAGTCAAAAGTAATTTAAGATCACCGTTCGGTTTGAAAGTAACTTTTACTCTTAAATTATGCATCGAATCGGTGGAATCACGCACTAACCTATTCATTCTCCACTCCTCACCCTAAGGAAGGTCTATGCAAATGCTGCTGTGAAGGTGATCCCTAACTTTTTGCGACCGTTTGCTTCCGAGATAAGTAATGCACCGATGAAATCCTTGCGAACGGAGTTTCCTCAATCAGGAATATAAATAAACAGGGCGGGGTATGCGGAACGTGGAGAAACTCGGAGTGAAGGACGAGGGAGGTGATCTCTGCGACTCCATACCAGCCGGCCGTCCGTTGAGTCTGAATCAAATCATGCCAGACTATGAGTCTCCGATGCACACCGGGGCAAAACGATGGAAATAATTCCCATGACCATTTATTTCGATTGGTTTAAAATAATTCTGTAAATGATTGACATTATTTGTAAATCCTGGTGGACATTTTCACCTCCCACAGCCCCCAAAAGCTCCCAGAAATTATTCCGTTAGGAATTTTTCAAATGTGATAAACATCAAAATAATTCCTATAGGGAATCGGTGTCAAAAAAAACCCAGGTATTATGGGTCTGGGCGACTTTCGACTTAAAAAAAGTTTAAACCGTCAGTTTGATGTAAATTGAATGTTGCTAAAGCGTCGTTGGGTCGAAATCTCGATTACATGTTGAGTTTCACGTCGCATTTACTTGAAGAGGTGCGGAATTTGGCAACATATTTGGTTCCTATTGGCCATTTTATGTGTTTTAAGGTTATCATATAATATCAGTTGACGTACTCTCTCTGTATTTTCCTCACCTCTTCATATGAGATGGAAAGCCGCACAGTAAAAATTTACATTCAATTGCTGAGTCGCTTTGCTTTGAAACTGGAAATAGATGTGTGATATCGCGTTAACTTCCCGCATCGTAGTTGATAAGTCGAAATATCGCACAAACCACCTGGGGACACCAGCGCGCATATTTGCGGAGCCAATGAGAGTTTAATTATTTAACTTTTCACTAGTGGAAATCCAACATGGATTCACTTAAACACGCGTGGTACGATTCGTCAGATTTTGTCCGGTCCTGTGTGTGCCTTTTGTATGGGGTTCGTTCGACATTGATGTGACCCTCGGCATTTGGCATGTTGTGTCCAACCGGTCCATGTTGTGTTTTTCTTTTCAATTCATAGAAGTGATATATTTGGGGCATGTGCTTAGTGGGTGTTCAGTTGACGTAATCCGGCAACTCCAGAAAATATTTAGAGGGGACATCTAATGTCGCAGTTCAGGTTGATGCAGCTGTCGAATCACACAGAAAATTTGGAGAATTAGTCCTCAATTTCAGTTCAAATTCCGTAAAAGTTATTCCGAATGTAGTTTGGAGACAGTTCCTAAGCAAACTTTATTTAACTGTTTCTGTTCCGCTGTAGTGGATATTTCACTGGCTAAAGTGGGTGACGTAGGGAAGAAGAATCGTATTTGCCTGGCTGAATGGAGTGCGAGAGTCCCCGAGGGTACCACCCACAGGAGGGAAATAAGAAAGAAACATTTCCAATGGGGAATCTTTATTTCTCCAACGTGATGCCCAGATGCCCTCCACCGTTGCTTCGGAAACTGGCGGGCCCAGAGCCTTCCTTGATTGCATCCAGGTTCGGCCTTACGCCCTTCGACAGCTTCATATTTATACGCGGCGCCAAAATCTCGGGCCACTTCACTGTCAACACTTTTGTGCATCTTGATTGCATATTATTTGACCAATGAGTTTAATTTAAAATCAAATTACCTAAAAAATGGAAAAAATTAAAGGCTAAAGTGATTATTCCCGTGTGATACCACACTCGCCTACAAAATTACATTATTAATCATTAAATGACATAGGTGTCAAGCTTTTGCGGTACTCATCATTAGCCAGCATTCTCTCTCGGGCCCCTAAATGATCAAAAAAAGCCCGTGTGGCGGCCCGTCGAGCAAAATGTACCCTCATCCCCTGATATAAAAGGCCGGGGTGGTGTAACTTCGTTTTTCTCCGGGTATCTTCGCTTATTTTCGTCGTAGATTGTCTGGCCACGTGCTGTCAAATGCCCCGGATTCACTCCCTCCGTCGCCGCGTCCCCTCTCCTCTGCCGGTACACGCACGATCGTGTTTTGCCAGTGCAGCCCTTTGGCTCATGAGTCACGACTTCTGTCCGGCTTGGAGTCCGGCAGGAGCTGGGGATGGCTCTAACTCTCTTTGTCTCTCAATCCTCTTGTCTCTCAATCCCCTTTTAATCGCGCCTCGGCGGAGGACGAGCAACGAGGCTGGGGTTGGCCGGTCAAGATATGAGGCCACTACCTCGGACCCCGTCCTCCGCCCCCGCAAGCGACTTGTCCCTTTGTGGGGCCCTTGCCGGTGGTGCACGGACGCTCATTGGCTGGGGATTCCATTTGCCTCCGTCTTCGATTCTCACGTCGTGCAATGCACCACGCACGTTGCTTGCTTCCCTGACGTTAAATCCCCACGCAGAAGGTAGATCACTTTGGATCTATTCTACCTTTTATCAAACTTCGACTGATGACCGACCCTAGTCGGAAATTGATCAAATCATTGAGCTGAAACTTTGTTGTTGATTAGTCGTGGGTTAGTGTACAACTTAGGGTAAGCATGCCAACGTGAATGTTACTGTGCCTAAGTTTTGTTTTTTTCTATGCCAGATAATTTTCGGTTGAATTTAACCGTAAGTATTATCGATGCAATATTTATTTTCTTTAGTATTCTTGATTTTTCTTTCGTACACTTGAGGTTTTCTGTTGTGTATTATTTTGTTTTAGTGTTATATTATCTTTTAATTGGTTAAATAGTTAAATACATGTTGCCTTTTGGTTATTTTTCTTTGGTTTTAATTTACAGGATCCGCAACTCGATATGAATAACCAGTTGCATGTTTGTGTAAACGCATATTTATGATTATCAATGCAATTAGCACTAATGCGTTGGGCATTGTTCACTGTTCGGCCGGGGAGAACGAATCTTTTTCACGAGGAGAGGGTCGCATCAGCTCTTGAACTCACCCCTCTATCTCTGGAGTGCGCATGACTTCACCAGAAACTGCACATTCTGTCGCTATCAGAGATGGAAGACTGATTTCACAGCTGATTGTCCGGCTGTCTCCGGCTGTGCCCACTGCGCTCCCCTTTCCCCGGGAACCGGCATTTCATAAAAAGGAAGCGCTCGGGGTCACGGTTGGCGGTTCTTCCTAATCGTCTCGGAAACATTCTTCTTCCTTTCGGGACTAATCATTTCAACGGTCCTCTTCTCGGAAGTTACATAAAAAGGGAATAATAACCAGAGATAATATAGAATTCGTTTCGTGAAAGTTATGAATAATCTCATTTAATAAAAGGACACCAGTAATTTTCCACAGAAGATGGTTCCTGTAGAAAATTACTCGCGTCCATCCAATGGGATAGAATAACTTTGGACGTGAATAACGCTACGCTCTCCCGAAAGTTACACTGTGGTAACTCGAGGTAAGGCGACCTGTGAGGGAGGGTCTCGTTCGCGTCTATCGTCCGTCCCCGAGGGGATAACGACATTTTGTATGCACTATTTAAGTAAGAGAGAAACATGTGTTTGATTGCATTCGTTATTCTAATGGACTGAGGTTGCTGGGTTTGCGGGAGGAATCGGGATTCTATGGATTTTTTATTTGAAAAATATTCCTTACTCGTCAGACACGATACTTGTCGAAGCGTATCTCGTCCGTAAATATGCTTCTCAGCCAAATTCATAAACATTAAAAAAAAAAAGAAAATATTAATTCAACGCCATAAGTTCGTGGCATAGTGTTAAAGGAGTGACATTTTCATTCCTTTTTAATGCTTTTTTCACATTTCCCATTCTTCACATTTTTGAAATATCAGTGGGCACCACCGGGCCCCGGTCAATTGCGCCAGATGCGTGAGCCGTATATTATGAAGTGTGAGTCTAGGTGTACGACGTCTTCTGAGAAATGCAAAAGTATGCACGAAACGAAACCATAGGTTGGAGCGATATGCAGACCATCGTTAGCGTATTTCCACGACCACCGCTGTGATGATTAGAGGGACTTCGGTGTTGATTAAATTCCGGAAAAATATCCAAAGGTTGAATGCGGGAGAAACATTTCTTGCGGGGAGACAGTTCCTTTGGAGTGGGTGGGCGGCCAGCGTTTCGTCCATGAAGCAGCGGTCGTTACTCAAAAGGGTACGTGAGCCCACGAAAGACTCACGGGCGGAGGAAAGAGCAAGTGCGTAGGAGTGCTTGCGGTGGGAGGATTATGGTGTTAGGAGGGCGCTTCCGTCCCCTCCCGAGTTCAATATTTGTCCGGCCGACAAAATAAATGAGTTTCGCTGTATTAAACTAAAACTTCCGCAATGGCCGGGAGGTTTTTCGAAATAGTGAAGAAAATGATTCTTAGCTTGGTACCTGCTGTATCCTCAATTAAGATGACCGCTCTAGTTTCCTTAAAAACCGCATGGGTGCAAATAAACCAAGGAGTTAGTTTACACCCATGATAAGTGTTTTTTTTGGGTGCTTGTAATATTTTACCTTCATAGATTTTGAAAATATGTCGCCCTCAGTGTTCATCCCCTGGTATCTTACTTTCGGTATGAAAAACTGAACTTGTAATTTATTACTGTCGGGGCAAGGAACGCAGGGGCGCTGGTGATTCGTTAATAGTTATTTCCGTCGTATTAATTTGGACCAAAATATGTTCCTCTCTTTTTTGGGAAATAATATCATTCTGCGTTTCGGCCTTCAGCTGTAGCTTAAAATTTAGTTGTAGGATGACTACTCCATGCTTCAAAATGTCGAGTTTGAGCTAAGATTTTGCTTAGCATTTGAACAATAACAAGCAAAGAATTCCTTTCTGAAAATCACGTCCAATTTTATTTTGGACAAGAAAGAGCGCTCGCGACACTTATCTTTCAGACGCATTGGACAAATTTGGACAAAACGAGCGACCGACACCGACAAGCCTGCCTCCACCTTTTTTCGAATGTTGCAGGTATTACCGCTCCTGCCGTCTCTATCGACGCAAGCATAAAAATCACTTTCTTTCAGAGAGTTAACATATCTTTATATATTTAAATAGAGATGATCGATGCATAATGATTTTTCGGAGAATGTCAGGCTTGCGCAGGTATTCAGCGAAAGGCAAAGTGGCAAATTGAATAGAGCTCAAAGCCACTCGTAATATTGTTCCTTCTTTGGAATGGGATATTAATTTAAATACGTCCTCATTTAATGTTATGCCATTGATATAACGTAAACTTTCCGTTTCCTGATTGTCGGAGGTTATAAAGCAACCTTAATAAGGTTTTCTCCATGAGAAAACTATGTAAAAACGGAAGAGGCTCTATTCTGTTTTACTTACTTCGGCTGAATTTACCTCAGACTTAAATATGAATGAATACCTACACTATTGGAGTAATTGGCCGGGTCAAATCTTTCAGATTATTGTGGAAAGTATGATGTTGGAAACGATAATTTTCAAGGGCAATTAAATGTTTTCACCGTGATTGCAGCCAAGAATTTTCCATCCGGCAATTAGGCCGAGACCCTCTCTTATTTCTCCTTAACCAAATGTTATCAACATTATTTGGGGTCTCCTCTAGATTTATCGGATAATCTTTTATCAGAGATGATCTATGAAGACAAGTTATAATATCCAACACAGATTATTTTTATCGGAAAAGGGACTCTTCGTATGCGCCTTGAAAATGAGATAATACGTACGTTGACTTCGGTGATCTCACATTCATTTCAGTAATAAGTGATTAAACTTTGCGTTGTAGCATACCTTCTTAGCATTAAAATAATTTACTGAGTTACTCCATAATCAAGGGTAAAGTTCCAATTACTCAATAATTATTTTTGATCGAGAAATAACGCTCAGAGTGCTGCAAGAATGAAAAATTGCCTGTGGGTGGTATTGTTTGATGCTCACTGTCAAGAAAACTTGGGGCGAACGTTATGTCTGAAAGGAAAATTTGGAATCCAAGCTACTCAGTTGATAGTGGAAAAAGTGATCAGGCAACATCTTAAACATTACATCGATATTAACGGCGGTTATTTTCTCTTTGCGAGAATTAGGAGCGGAAACGGCGTGGATTGGCTGGTGATGGGAGTGGAAGGGGAGGGAAGCCTTCGGGATTGGTTGGCCGGGTGCCTGACGCTCGACCCCTCCTCGCCACTACCTCGTCTCGGTTCACGGCCGCCGCTATCTTTCCGACTGTTAAGCAGCTTCAGTATGCTCTTAAAATGTTCACAGGAAGTGTCAGTCTTATCTTGATGGCCACGTACGTTGCTCCTTCCCCGGAGGAAATCAGATTGACTTATTTTTTTCCTTATTAATTTCATCTGTTCGTAATGGAGGTGTCGGGCAAGAAAGACGCTGGAGAATATGACGACTCGGGAAAGTTGGAAGTTTTTCTTATTCGATTAATGCTTTGAGTGCTGAGTGCAGTGCTAAAATTGCCGAAGAGGAGGAAATTATGGTTGTAAATGGATCTCATGTGCATAGAGAAGAGGCTTATTAAACTTCTCACTCCAGCGAATGTGGTATTTTATTATTCACTGTATTCTACCGGTCAAGGTAGGTTTTTCATGGACAAAGATGAGACCACTAGACCAAAGATAGACCACTGCTATGATTCTCGGCTCCTAACATGACACTAAACACTGTAATACCGTCCACTGAAGTATTCAACTGCGCTTACTTTCAACCTCCCTCCATTCCCTCCAGCATGCCTAATCTTTTCCTCCCCGTACCTCATTTACCAAACATTTTTCCCTTATAACAGCCTTCAACGATCCATTTCCATTAAGTACGCCCTCCATCCACTTTTCCTGCCTCCTTTGAATTCCTTCCACTAGTCTTCTCTCCTTCTGTACTTCGTTTTCTTTTTTCCGTCCTTCTCCACACCCAGATCTGAAGCGCCTCGAATCTACGCTTACCTCCATATTATGCTTTCAAATTCCACCAGGCTAAAATTCCATACAGAGTACACAATAGTGGGGCGGCTTTGTGGTGCAGTGCAGCTCAGTGGGAAGAGCGGACGGCTACTGATCAGGTTCAAATCTCGGGTGATGCCTTTGGAAAATCGCATCTACTATCAGTTTTTCTGTTTTCAGAACTATGTGGGGAACTGAAAGGAGGCTCAGGGAAAGAAACTGACCCCCCAACGCTGTGTCTGTTAACATCAAACGCCTTCTAGCTTATTTCGAGGCGAGTTCCAACCCCGCATGTATCGCAAAATCAAGATTCGTGCTTCAGTGGCACGAAGTATGTAGTACCATGGCACAGTCTGATTAAAGTCAAAGAATTCGCTGTGCATAATCACTTCCTTCTCTGCCAATCACAACAAATTTCAAACGTGGAGTTGCGTAATACATCTTGATGGGGTTTGCACTTCTTACCGAGTGAAAAATCATCTGATGACATCGGGCACTTCTTATTTAAAATCCATGTCGCGCTCTGGTGCTGCCAAAGTTGGTCCTCGCCTTTTATGGTGGACGGAGCAACCAAAAACCACTCACAGGGTTCATTTTAGTTTTTAAGGTGATCCTCCAGCGGCTGAGGTCATATCACCTCTTCAATTCAACCATTGTATATTCATTTCAGGGCCACACTTGTGCCGAGTGGATTATGTAAATCCTTCATCTTCGGTGGGAGCATGCGGTTAACCTGTCGAAATGTATTTGGTCAGAAAAATTTAATGTATGGGACGAATCTTTCTTTACGTTGCCTCAGTACGGCCACTGTTACCGAACGCACGCGTTTGCGAAACGGTCGCTAGGTTTATTTCGATGTCTAATTTGGCGACCCTCATGAAATAAATGCAATCACAATTCTCTGCCAAACATTCTTTCCAGGCTCTGTGCCCAATTCTATTTCCTATATTTTAAGTCAAGCATCTCTTATCCCCAAATTTCCTTCAACACTTCACCAGTCCATTTTATATTGAAGCAACATATACCATTTACTCTCCTTCAGAACTTATTTCTGCTTTTTCTACCTTTTTCTTTTCTTGCACCCAATGGGTTCTTGTTTCGATGCAATGAAACAAGGAGCTATGCTCCAAGTATTTTTTTATGCCTAGTTGTTAAAGCAAGTTAAATTTTGTTAGTTTTAAGGATTGTATTGTTTTTTAGAGATTTTTTCCCATTTCCTATTCTTATTTTGACCTCTTAGCGCATCTGTTACCGTTAGTAACAAAGCTCAGGGGAGGCAGAGCTGGAAAATTTTGTCTAATTAACCGTTCCCTATTACTTTTCGGTGGCGCTGCCTCTGGATTTTTGGCTTTCAGCCATGCATTCACTCGGTGAAACCCACTGCCAATGAAGCCATAGACAATTTGTGTTGATTTTATGCGCCAATTCGTTCGATAACTTATTTAATTTCAGTAACATCGACCGCAATAAAACGATTTATTAAGTATCAGACTTATGAACCTAATCGTAACCCAGATTTCTTCATCACCTGGACCAGAAGTTTCCATGAATTCTCGTCTTCACAAATTGTAATCCTTCTCCATCCGTCCAGCACTGGAACTTTGTCTTGGGCATCTAATTTCCCACGGGTTTGCGTTTCCAAGTGCGATCAACTTCTCGGGCGGGTATAAGGGAACGCAAGAGGGTGCTTCACTGTCACCTTTAGGGTATTTTTTCCCACGCTTGTCTTCTGAGATACAAAAATAGTGATGGGGTGTTCGTCCAGTGTTTTATTGTTGTGCTCTCGAACGCTCGCAGTAAAAGACCAGCTAGGGGTTATTAATCAGCGCAACCGAGGAGTTCGTACTAAGGGAAGCGGGGAAGCGAAGCATTTTTTTCTACTAGGACAATCGATTTCTCATCAAAATCATAAGTTCAAATGTTGAGGATTTCAAGCGCGCTCATTTCTCATCCCAGCTCCTGCTCAGGGTTCGAGTGGAAACCAACCATTCACCCAAGTGAGCCTCATATACTCCATGTCCAATCCACACGACCACAATGGCGAATCTCCGGGGAAAATGCTCGACTGCTATGAAGCTTTCTGTCTGTGCTTGGGGCTTCCTTTTCCGTATTCACACTGTATACTTCGAGGTTGAGTAAAGTAAGACTTAATGATTACATAATGGGTACATACGAGTAATCGTCCATTGAATCATATAAGTATGGATTTCATTCGCCAATCAGTGCATCATGAGTAATCATAAAAAAATTCTTTAGTCCCCCATTTATGGATGGAATTGACATGGATTTTAATAAAAAGATATTAATGTTTTTACGAAAGAGCCCTGGGTAGCACTGGAATTTAAAGAGTATCAGGTCAGAAATACATTTTAGCTCATTCACCCATTCATTGCGCATACATTTACATGCATGCTGTGAGTTAATTAATATGCCGCAGACTCTTGCGTTACGGTGGCAACCAATACAGCCGTCACGCGTAACCGAGTCTTTGCTTCGGGTCGAGTCTGGCGATAACTTAATGCACTTGGTTTGGAATAACTCCATTAAGGATCTTTTCAAGGCATCGAGTGAAAAGGCGTCCATTGCTGTCAAATATCTCCGTGGCACTGAACTGTTCATCGATCCGAACATCATGAGTTACAAAGTTTGGCAACAGTGGACGCTTTTTCACTCGGGAGGGTCTTGATGGAAAAGTAGTGGACTCCAATCTATCCGTGGACCACGTGTCCCACGTCGTGCGTTACTGATTCTGAGCCGTACTCGGAAGAAGTTCGTCGGCAACCGTAAGCACAGCTAAAGAGTACGAACGAGTCCAGTGGACGGTTTGCGCACGTCTAGTGCGTGTTGCACCCGAGAAGGTATTTTAACCAGGAGGTACGGGATGCGTGGGATGCTGGGTAGTCTCAGCTGTGACGCATAGGCATTACGACAACAGGCGATGGATGCTGACCTGCTAATGTCGACTGTCCTTACCACGCTGTCCTTGTTCATCATCTAGAGTGAAATCTGCTTGCGGAGGCGCTAGGTGTCTGTGCTCCTGTGCTCTGTGTCGTATTGAAAAAGTAAAGCAGAGCACAATAAAGAGAAACCAATCTGGAGAGTAGCTCATACGGGCGAGCGTATGGGACAAATCACAAAAGACACTGATTAAAGAATTGAAATGGGCACTGAGAAGAGCCGGCAGATTCGTGATAAACAAATGTGAAAGAACACAAAGCATCACGATGTTACTATTAAAACTAGAATGGGAAGACTTAGAGACGCGAAGACTCACAGCGAGATTGAGACTACTACAGCGATACCAATCATGTAGATTTGCCTCAGAAATTGAAAATATAATTCAACCCTCTCATTACAGAAGCAGGTCAGACAAATATCACAAAATAAGAGAAAAAGACTGCCGAACAGATAGATTCAAGTATTCGTTTTTTCCTCGCACAGTTGGTGACAATAACAGAGATATAAGCGAAGCACCAACATAATACTTAAAAATTTAATTCACACAATTAACATCATAGCTGGCGTCCTAAAAACCCCCGCCACCCGCCCTTGCGGAGGCTAACGGGGTATTGTTTAGATGTGTGCATGGACCCCCCAAGGGGGGGGGGGGGGAAAAAGGCA
>LYUA01002512.1:100048-111247 GCA_002093875.1 Calopteryx splendens
TCCACAAATTTATGCCTGAAAGCATCGAATTCATCATATACGATATGTTTGTATTTATGTTTGAACATATGCTTTCACTTGTTTACGCATACACACACATGAATCTTTGTTTAACCCAATGTCGACTGAATACACTGAATATGGGGTACTATTGAGGATTGCTTGTGGTAAAAATAGGAGAGATGGGGTGACGATGGAATAGATTATGAAACAATGTGAATCGAATGTACTGGTAATGGAGGATTAAGGTGAAAAGTGTACTTTGACGGTTTGATCATGTTTAAGGAATGGATGAGAGTCAAGATACATACCTGATGTAAGCATTGTACCTGATTATGTTGCAATAGCGAACCCGGTCGTAAAAAAATAAATAATTTTGAATTTACGACGAGCTCTTCCTCATGTAATACAGTATAAATTCCACATAAACACTTGACACTATTACTTTTATTTTTGAGTTTTTCCTACACATGTACATAATATGTCTAAAGCAAATTCATAGGTACAAAAAACACAGCAAATAACAACTTGTTCAAGAATAAAGTAAACATGTGGAATTCCATATTATATCAATTTACTGTCAAAAAAATATCTCCTAAACCACGGAAATGGAAAAATATTACGCGATCCTGTTTTAAATGCTTTCAGCATGAAAACTTACTATGGTACTAGGGCACCGAAATGCGGACCGTGCTATTTTTGTTCATTTTTTGTAGTTTTGTGACAATTTACGACAATAATTTCTTACAAAATTTAACTTTTTGCAAATAAATATTTCAAAGGTTCCATACAAAGTTGGTGGTATCGGTCGTTACTTGGTGGAAACGATTAATCATATAACACAAACAAACTTGATTTTTGCACAATTTTATTTCTACACTAGGTTTCGACTATGGCGTCCATCCTCAGAACCAGAGAATGGCGTCGTAATCGAAACCTAGGTAGTGGGAAAATAAAAATTGCGAAAAAATCAAGTTTGTTTGTCTTTATTCAAAGGTTCTGTTGTGGCGTGGGAATTTCGTTCAGTTTTTGTTTGGAAAGAAGTGATCTGAGAGTTAAGGAGAAAGTTACGGAATTCTACGGTGGCTATATGGAACCTCTTTTGAAACACTGTGGTGCGGGTACTTAAATAGTAAAAAAAATCTCAGGGTCGGTGGGTATGCTCGTTAGTATCCATGGAAACTACATACAACAAGATCCGTATGAACAGAAATGAGGTCTGGATTGTACAAGCATAAAGGTTCCTATATGCTCGGACGTGGTTTTGCATGGTTCGAAAACTTGGCCGTTGAGACAAGATGACAAACATAGATAGGAGGCTTTTGAAATGTGGGTATGGAGAAGGATGGAAAAAGTGAATTGGATGGAAAGAAAAACGAAGGAAGAGCTTTTGCGCACGATTGGGGATGAGAGAGGCCTGTAGGGAGAAATGAAAGACAGTGAATGCAGGCAGTACTGAGTGAGGATGGTTGATTGAAGAGAATGATAGCGGGAAGAATGCTGGGTAATCTAGTTAGAGGAAGGAAAAGGTGATTTTGCATGCTGGATGAAATGAATGTTGACAGAAAGTATATGGAAACGAAGAAAGTTTTATTGTAGGATCTATGATCGTTTGTCCATCAGAAACCTACCCTTAACCGGTATGTTACCATTAAAAAAAAAGTACCTATGCGGGTCTCTTATATTCAATTCGTGGTCTTTTTTCTGTTTGTCTTTCTCCTAACGGTGGTCGGACCAGTAGTGAATAGGAAATGTGTCAAAATCTGTGGAGAGGGAGGAGGGAATACAAATGATCGGATCGCCCCGGGATGAGGGGTACCCCGCACGGAGAAAAAGGAAATTTCCACACACCCACCCCCAATCCCTCCAAAAGGGGAACGTTTGGAGGGAGAGGTATAGTGAGCGTTTTAGCCGCGGGGAAGTCCTGGGTTTTGGCGAGCGAAGTGTGCTCCTTCTATATTGCCCGAAATGGGCTCGTTCCAAGGGTTTTCCGGAAGGTCACTTACGGTAATGAGAGGCGCGCGAATTTCAAATCAAGCTATTTGTAGAAAAAAAAACATTGTTGGATCACGCTGTCATCAGGGGATGCTTACTCGTTCAAATACCATCCTTTTCCCCACTCTCTTTCTCCCTAATCTTTTTTAAATTGGCATTCTGGGGTATTTTCCCTCCAGGAAATAAGACCCCACCACATGGCTCCTTAATTTTCAACAATATCATTTTTTAATTCCAGCATTCCAAAACTTTATTTCTAAATGTGTTATTGGCGCTATGAACGAATTCACGTTACACTACGACGTTTTATATTCCAATGACGGCAGAACAATCTTTTCAGAAATTGCATATTTGTAAACTATATTTCCCTCTGCCATCGATTTTTTTTGTCTGTGGAAATATGTGAAACATCGAATAAATTTGAATTCTGTAATTTCAAAGACTTCTCGCAAAATTTGTATAGGTTTTGTTGCTAACGCTAAATAGAACAAAATATGTTTTCTGCACACCAATTTTTCACGACTTATCTTCGGGATTGAGCTAATCCTAAGGAATTTATTTCCACATCTGGCCGAGGAGGTAGGCATTTCGCGATTTTTGGAAAATTACATTGTTCGTTTAAGTAAATTAATATTTGCCGTATTAAAACATAGCCTGGTCTCGGTGCTCGATTAAAGTTATAAATTTGTTTGAATATAATACCACCTACTCTCGGTTATTACCGCTGATCATGAAGAAGTTAAGCTCTTCACTTCAAAATTCATGAAGAAAATTGTAGTCTGATCGTATCCACCTTGCGATATAACCTTGCAATCCGATATCTGTTAATTTTGTTTCATATTTACAAGCGCCGAAGTTGGAATATGCCCCAAGGTATTCTGATAATTTCATCATAGCGTCACTGAAGACATTATTATCCCCTGGATATTTTAATACCTGCGAATTCCACGCTACGTTTCCACTAATTCTTCCGTAGAAAAAATATGTTGAGCATAGGCTTATATGGACGGTATTGTTATCTTTGGGTAAAAAACGTCATTGCTAAATATAGTGCAAGAATACTGGTCCGTATTTTAGGTAAACTAATTTCTGGAAGATTAATATTACATTTTCTCTTTTACGGAAATAATATAAATGCCTTCCATTATTAACGAGTATTGTAACGCCTGTAATCAGGTTCCAGTGCTTAAATACATAATAATTTCGAATTTCTCGTCGTAAAGGAAAAAAGTGTTACTTTAACACTTGAAGCTTTGGAATTGATTTTATGCCTTTTTCAGTTTAAAGTAAATGTAATTTTACTGCACAAAATGGTGATTTTTTGCTGCAGTAAAATTAGGGAAAATTTATGTTTTGGACTAATTTCATGCAAAAATTAGGTCATTAGATATAATTGACAATCGATTTTACAAGTAATGAGCATTGATGTCTTCTCAGAGTTAAATCTTCATCAAGACGTGATTTACTTTGAAAATTACACTCACTAATTGAAAGCAAAGTAGAAAGCACTTTAGAAAGTGAAGAGTTCTCTTCCTTAATGGAGCAATTCTGCAAAGTCAAGAATGCAATCTGTATTTCATACAGGCTTCCTTATTAAGGTTTGCTTAGTTTCACGATACGCCGTATTGTTTTAAAAACACAAACTCTTTCAGGAACATAAGAAATGTCCTTAATCTAGTAACATTGTAAACAAAATGAGTCACATGAAATTAAATTTCAATTTCATTTTCATAGATCTAATAAGTTAAGATTCATACACCTCGCTCCTTACGTATTCAACACGTAAGCAAGATAAATTTAATGGAGCTGAGGCGTGAGAATCAGGCATAAAGGAGGAACGACCATATTCCATTAGATCTAATGCTGGGATAAAAGGAAAACGAACGAGGAGGTTATGCGCACGGTATGGGAGGAGAGAATGCCATTGGAAGAAATCCAAGGAAGGCAGGGAAAGTGGAACGTCCCGCACGACTCACCACTACCTAATAACTTCTTACACTATCTCCCTAGAATTTTGGATAAGCGAGGGAGGGGGAGGAAGAGATTAGGGATGCTGGATAGAATGAAGGGTGGCAGGAAATATGCGGAAATGAAGAAAGTGTTATTATAGGGTTGAGGTTGCATGTCCATCAAAAACCTACCCTAACTGGTAGATTGTCTTTGGTAAAAATAATGCTAGGAACCCTGTGATTTTTGCTGTTTTATTCAGCAATATAAATCCTGGCGAACGTTTTCTTCCCGTCTTTTAAGCTGACTGCGCTATCTCATGCGTAGGGGGAAGAATGGTGCGCAGATTACAAATTATTGGGTCCACGGAGCACGGCCTAATACCTAGACGCACTAATGGCCACGGAGGAAACGTTTGATCTCTCCGTGGGCCGCAATTAGTGGAAGATTGGGAAGACGTGGAAAGGGAAGGTTTTTAAGTGGACGATGGCGTAGGAGAGAGGACAAAATTCCAAATCAAGGGAGTCCACACGGTCTCTGTGCCGCCAAAGTAGACTCGTGAAATGGCGGAGAATTGGGAGGGGGTGGGTAGGTGTTGGAAACCAGCAGAGGTCGGTCAGGGCGCTTATCGAAAAGTTTCGGAGTTTGCAGATCTCTTCCGCGTTACAATGAAGCAGGCAGCATCTTCCATGGCTTCCTCGTTCCGTGGTTAAGCGACCGCAAGAAAATCAATTCCTCCTGTGAGACAGACGGAGTAAACGTGCCGAACTCCCGTCAAGACGGAGGTGCCGGCAATTCGAAGTGAGTGAAGGAGCGAAGATTTTACAAGCAGGGAGCGGTAGGTACCTCGTGTTAAATGCAGATAACTAACTTCAATAAATTCAATACTCTTTACCAATCACAATACAATTAAATACAATTACCAAATCACCTCCCAGCGCTAATGGAAAGTGCCTATTCGAGCACATCAAAAAAACTCTTACTATCTTTTTCAAGGGTTACCATACTTGGCCTATATTTATATGAGCGTTCGGAGACTTCTGGGAGGGATTTAGTCTATTGCCCGGAATTCATCATGCACAAAAAGCATGTATATATGATTGAGTGCGGGCGGACACGCATACACTTATGCATAATTATATAGTAACCCCCTTTTTTTAACAAAGTTCCTCAATTTTTCCTACATTTAATTTATCATTTGTACCACATGTATTTTTAAAAATCTACCTTTTTACAATGCTGTTAATATGACCCGTTTCCGCCTGTAGTCCAACTCGTTGTCCTTGTCGATGATGGCGTTACGTTTGTTCGCGTGTGCATTCATGAGTAGTATAATAAGCAGTGACTGCACTTGGTTCGGGGTTAGGCCATGATTATAGAATTCTACCCATCGAAGGGAGCACATCTTTTGGGCACGTGAGCAGATGTAAACAAACAAATTCGCGCCTATTTTCGCGTGGAGGAGGGAAAACCGGCATCATTCCACTAATATTTTCTATTATCCTCCATATTGTTATTGGCTAAGCCTTTATAGGGAACCTCTGGAAGAACGAACAATGCAGGAACGACTTAAACTGTTAGGTACTCACAAATCATTCGATTTTAACACCGAAACAGAAGGAATAATGTTCCCCTACGCATTGCATTAACAGGTGAGACTACGACGGGAAGTTTAGAGGGATTGACTGCCGAACAGATAGGAGTCAAGGAATTCTATTTCCCCCCTCCGCACAACTCGTGACTTTAACTATAGGAAACCCGCACGGCAGTTTGAGCACCCGTAAGTAAGCTGGATCCTAATAGCATTAACAATTTACGTCATTAGTGGCCAGAGACCTAACACCCCCTGGTAAACTTGCCCTTGTTATGGCTTGCAGGGCATTATGCGGATGCTTTTTTTTCACTCTTTTCCCTGCGAATTTCTTTTCGCACATCCCTTCCTCCGATTAACTGCTCTCAATTTCACCATTACCCGAGAAGGACTGAAACCGCCTGCGCAGTAGACTACTAAGCCATCGGCCAGCTTATGGTGAACGGACTGCGCGACGGCATGGAGTGTAACACTAATATTGACAGAGAAGCTGGCCTTCATGCTTAGCTGCCATATTGACTGACGACACGGAATATCCTCTCATCTAAAAGCCAAAAAATATGCTGTTAAGAATTCCGAAAGGTGTCATTTTTACCCGGGTTCATTTAATATTAAAGGATGGACCGAAGAAACCCTAATCGACGCACTGGATGTAAACAGCATAGATCTAATGCCCAGAACTCTTGCTTGAAAATAAGCCGGATGTTATCATTCTAGACAGCCTTCGGGGACATCACATCGATATGGTAAAGGAAAATAAATATGAGACGCATGAAGAATGTTTTTAAAGGAAGAAAACCTAGATCGTTTTGAAAAAATTCGAATAAAAAATATTTCTTTTACCGTATGAGGACTCAAAATATGGTAATATTTGGAAAAATGAAGGGTAGTTTTATTTGATACGTGGTTTTCGAATGGTAGATGCTGCCTGAACATTATCGGAGACAGAAATTTTGTTTGCAATATTTTAACACACTTATGAGAGAAGCCAACGATATTGTTCGCCTTTATTCGGATTACTGACCTCAACATAACTCTCCTCTGATGTTTCTTCCCCGATTTGTCATCAGTAATTTTCAAAAAAATATGAATTCTACTGCCTTGGCGCTGGTACTAAATGCTACGTGATTCCGAAAAATACGGCATGATTCAATATTTCAACTAACAGGGCAAATGTGTGGAAACGCCAAAACACGTCGGCTGAAATTTGATTTTTTTTCCACCCTAATCAACAAGGCGTTTAAAGACCGCTTAGTGAACGTTTTGTTCGGGCTGGATGCAGATGGCAACCCACACTCACAGGGAAATAGGGAAAATTACAATAGAAATCTCAGAGAAAAGCAGCCAGGGTTTCAACCTCTCGGAATGGAGGACTGAGCGCGCACCGCACATAATTGAGAAAGCCGTTGGAAAGAGGACTTTTGGTATGTGCGCTGAAAGTCTGGAAAAATGATTTTTCGTTGGAAGACGATGCAATAGATGACGTGCTACAGCATTGAAGGCGGCAGTGAGATCAATGAACCACAGGCGTCACAATCAATGCTATCTGCATTGCTCTCATTCTTGACTACATTGTTCCCATTCTCTTATCCATTATTCTCATCATCAACTACATTTTTCTCATTCTCATCTCCATTGCTCCATCCATGTTCTCATTCTCTACTGCACTGGTCTCATTCTCGTCTGCATGGTCCTCATTCTCTTCTGCATTGTTCTCATTTTAATCTGCACTGTTCTCATTCTCGTCTCCATTGTTCTCATTCTGAATTCCATTTTTAAACTCTCATCTGCATTTTTCTTATTCTCATCTGGATTGTATTCATTCTCAGCTGTATTCCCGACTACATTTTTCTCATTATCATCTGCATTGTTCTCATTCCCGTGCGAATCGTCCTCATCATAAACTTCATCGTTCTCATTCTCATATGAACTGCCTTCATGATCGTCTACATTGCTCTCACTGTCGTCTGAGTTGTTCTCATTGTCACTCACAATTGTTCTCAAGCTTATATGCACTGTTTTAATAGTCGTCTGAATTTTTATTACTGTATGCTCAACTGCTCTCAATTTCATCCGCATTTCTCTATTTTTCGTCTTTATTACAGCGATATACGTTCTGATGGTACTTTTTTCCTCCACACATCCGTCATTGTTTCGTCATAATACCGGTACCAGGTATATTCTCAGCAGCCTCTCAGAGGTTACCAACGGGATAACGTCGTGTTCGGTCCGACGTTAGAGTGACCCCTATAGGTACTCCTCTCGGTAAGCTATTCTTTCGTCCACCCCACCCGGGTCCCAGAGTGTGAGGGCGTGTGGATTTCTTGTGTGAAACGACTCCTTGTCGGACGGTCTTAAAGCGCTCACCCCCACATTCTTGTCCTGGTTAACCTTACCTTTGACTACCCACTCCACACCCCACTAATCCCGCTACTAAGGGCCGGCTGCTCATCGACTCCGCCGACCGTATCGATTCTCATTATTCGCATCGCCTTCATTAACCAACCCATTCCTTCCGTCCGAGGCAAGTCGGCGGAAGAAGGGGAGAAGGAAAACTCCTTGGGGAGGGATGACGGGGTGGATATGGACCTTTCCTCACGGGCGCTTTCGGTGCCAAATAAAAAGTAGACCTGGGGTGGGGGTGGGGGGAGAGATAAAGGATGCCCGCAGGAGTGCGGGGGGAATTAAGGCGGAGATCCCACAACCGCCCCCGCGTCTTAATGGCTGCGGCGTTATCCCCGCTGGCGGACAGATTGTCCCTTAACAGGAAAACAGTCGAGCCGTAAATATACATCAACGCAATATCCCGGGGACCGCCACTATGGCGTGGGGCAGGGGGTGTTATAGGACACTAGCCGCAAAGATAAAGGAAAGAGAAAGGTTGTATTTAAAAGAGGAAGGGCTGGGCATGGAAGTACTTGTTGGGGTTTTTCTCTCCCTGTGCTGTGATCGTTGCTCCTGTGAGAAAAACGAATTATAGAAACGAATTATAGAATCCATCAGTTCGACAGGGGCTCTGTTGCCCACTGAATAGAGAGCTGGGCCACCAACCGGAGGGCTCGGGTTCAATTCCGGGTAACGCCTCTGGGCACCTTCAACTTCACTCAAGCTGTGTACCATTTTTCGGGTAGCAAGCCATCCTGAGAAATTACAGGCGTTACAGGTAAAGGAACTGCCCACCCTACCCTCATGTGTGCATTTCACATGACGTTGGGTTTAGTACTGAGTGAGTTCTAACCTATCCTACCAAATCGACCTTCGGTTTGATTACTGCGGTTTATCAGTTCGACAGGCTATTTCTCTCATTTTATCAGAATTTTTCCGTCTTGACGAATCGGTCAGGACTGGATGGCTCCCTTCATGTAACAAGTAAAATCACACGCTTAAAAAAAATTATCAAGTTAAATCTAGAGTTGAATCCTCGATTCTCTACGTATTCTTCTATCCAAATCACGCCTTGGATTATTTTAATACAGCATGCTATGGAATGTCAAGGGAGTAACGGTGAAAGTACATTTACATCTTAACCGGCAAGCCACAACGAAAAAGCCTGTGGCAGGGGATGTTGGATCATCCGCCTTAAGGTACTTAAGCGGTTATTAGCGATGGATATCATTTCTTTTAGTAGCTCCAACTGTCCTTCATGATATTTTCTACCACAATGAATGGAAATACGAGTGTCCGAGCGAAAAATAGATTCGTGATTTCATATTGGTTTTTTCAGTCGTTATTTGTTTTTCAAAGAAACCATTGATTTAAATGATTAATTATCCATCCGGTGTCATTGCAGTCACCCCATTTGAGGACCAGACGCCGCGTGGACCACATTTTGTCTGACTCCTATCACTCGCACAGCCTCGAATGTGTGATCCTACTAGGAGCAGTCATGACTGCAGCCTCTTGTACATTCCTAAAGTTCGCTGGAACACACGCAAGCCCATCTACCACGTTGAGGTTAACGTCAATGGGGAGGTGTTATCAGGAATAGGAATTCCTCGTTTTCTGTCGACTGGATTCACTGGTAAATGAAACATCAGCACTCAAGTTAGGTTCTTCTGTACAATTTTAAGTCACTCAAAATACGGTTTCTGACGTGAGGCGTCGCAATTAGGAGTCTCGTCGAGTTAGTCAGCAATATCGTTTGCGAAATAAACGTGCGAGAAATCAGTTTTTGAGAATGGATCCACAAGTATTTAGAGGCATAACTAATTACAATATCAGGATATCATCACGAAATTAAATTAGGAAAAAATCTCTCCCACATTTAATAATTTAAAATATGGATTTCACGAAAAATCCTGTGCAGCCTTAGCACCAACTTTTACCACCAGTAAAACACCCTTAGATTAAATTAAGAATTACATGGGAACAGCAAAACTTAGTAAAACTATTGACAGAGACTGGAACACTGGGACCTTGAGTGCATCATTCAGAAGTCCCACCATTGTGATGCCTTACTTCCGCTAAACAAAATGGGGCAGGCCGAATGTTAGCTGATTCAAGGGAAGGGATGAAAGCAGGGTTTTTTATCCCTTATAAATTCTGAAAATAAATAATGTATACATTTCAAATCTCTTCGCTCGTGGTGAAAGAGTTGAATATATGACGTAAAACGCGTTTATTTAATCGAGTAAAATATTAATCGAATTAATTATTACGCATTTTTTTCAGGTAATTGAGGCCATAGAAAAGTCCTCTTGGATCAAAATATGCTTTAATTTCTCTTGCAAGTCAGACGAAAAATTCCCTTTCACTATAAAGGACATACTTTTACTCATTCTGCTATGTTGCCGCTGCTGCTCAGAAAAATATTTTTGGGACCAAAATTTATTAAATAAATTACGACAGAAACACCAAAGAGACAGGTTTATCGTGCAGATTTTCATTTACACGTTAAAAACTTAAAAAAAATTATGCAATGATTAATTTAACCTGTAGGCTAGAATACTTTCTTCTCTTAAGCTCATTGGATGAATTTGATCGTCCTCGGCTGATATTACTGTTCCGGGTACATACCCGTACACAGAACACTGAGATTAACTGGATGTGTGGATCCTAATATGTGTGCTTGTAGGATGCCATAACTTTAAAGGAACTGCAAGCGGCACGCAGCAAGGAGCTGTTAACCCTCCTTACTCTGAATATAATTTATATGTAACTTTACATGCTAAGGAGTTTGACGTACGTTGTGACTGTAACAAAAGGCTTTCGAGCCAAAATTGAAGTAAATGACTGAAGAGGTTTGTCAGGAAGACAGCGGTATGTTATGAGTTACACAAGAGAAATCTCATGGCCTTGTGAGAAGGATATTTTACCTTGACTGTCTGCCTTGGCCACCTTTCTCCGTTTCATTTCATAAAGTATAGATGCTCACCGGAGTAATAGGTATTCCCCGAAGGACATAACATCGGTTACTATCCACGACAGCAAAAGTCATGCAAATTTTAAGTAACCAGGGAGGGATTCTACGCTTGATATTTTAAACCACCTTTTTTTAAATGGGGTATCCCTTCATGAAAACATTATCCCTTGCGAGTCAAAGTTGTCGTTGCATTTACCAGAAATGATAGCGGCAAAAATAATAAGATAAATTCCATCCATTCATATTTCCGAGTGTCCTCGCAATCCTCTTCCATCCTCTCCCCCACATTTCAGAGAAAGTTTCG